>BSBK01007294.1:0-100000 GCA_027943335.1 Chamaecyparis obtusa | reverse complement strand
ATCCAACCTTATTTTCATTATACATGTATCACAAAAAAATTATAATAACTTCATTGAAAAAAATAATCTGGTTAGTATCAACACAATTCATGAAATATTGGTCCTATCTCCTTTGTGACTCCTGCCACGTGACAACATCTACTAATATTATTTGCATCCTTGCATCAGAAATATTATCATCTATTTAATCACTCTACTTCTCTATTATTTATTCATTAGCAACCTTGATTTCATCAACCACTTCAACACTGTCACCCTTCATACATATCTCTTCTTCTACTATCATCATCACCTCTACTTACTTCATTTTAACCTTTCTTTTCCCTTCTACCTCAATGACTATATATACTATCCAAAATTATGATTCTTCATTATTTACTACTATATCTACATCATTTTCTTTGTCTTTCTCCAATTTTTCATTACCCTTCTCTATCATGGGTGCGTGTGCCTCCATTTCCATTTCTAGTGCCCTCTCTTGTCTTGTCTTCTTCAATATCTTCCAAGTTATAGGCCATCTTATCCTCTTTGTTACTAAAAAAACCCAACTTTTTTGCTACATGTAAATCCTTCCTTGGAATTCCTACAAATCTTGCCTCATTTCTCTTACGAATCTCTCAAACTCTAATTGACACATCTCTTCCTATTTGTCTCTTCTTTATTCCTCCTCTCTTCCTCTTCTCTTTTCGTTTATTTCTTCTCTACCCATGAACCCTCACCTAAGAAATAATCACTGAAAACATACATACCTTCAATTTTCTCTCTCATTGCTTCATTTATTCCTTGCCTCACCTAGGGTCTCCTCTTTTATCTCCCTACTCTCTTTGCAAGTACGCTATCCTCTCAACTGGAACCAATAAACAACTACTAATAAAACAACCACCTTTCCCAGAGTCTTCTAACTTAGATATGAATTCATGAAGAGGTAAATGTTTGGTGCAGGAGCGCACCTAGCTAAAACCCTTAGCTCTTTATTTATTTTTATTTATTTTTGGCATGTAATGACTCTAGCCATGTCAGGAGAGTGTTTGTGGACCTTATAAGGTCATTTGTTTTATTTTCCCTAAGATGGATTTGACTAGGTCAATCCATGTCTAGTTAGTTTTCTTAGAAGTTGTTTGTGTGTCCTCCAAGTAGATATTGCAGGGATGAGTCCTAGAGTGAAAAGAAGACTCGAATATCTTAGGCTATTTTTTCATGACTTTAAGGATGGTTATATGTCATATGTAAACCATTAATGAATAAGCCTAAAAGGTTGGCTTAATATTGCAAAAGTTGTAAATTCTTGTCAAAGTTGTCAATTTGGCAAAAAGTGCTAAAATGGGAAAAAGAAGGAAGAATGATTGTTGAGAGGCAAGATCATGCCCATAATAATTAACATACCTTATGAAATGACACAAGAAGATCCCAAGCCCTGCTTGATAGGAAAAGCCAGAAAGACAAAAAGTTACTATGTCAAATTTTGGATTTTACATAACTTTCATGAGAATGTTGTAGACTGAGCTAGGAGAAGAAAATGATGAATGTCATGCCTCAATCCATGATTTTAGGTTACATAGGAAATGGAGAACCTATTAAAAACCACAAGATATCATTTTTAACAACAAGCAAAAAGTTTGACAGAATATTTTTTTTGAGTCTTTGGAATATCATAGTTTTTGTATTTTTCACTGCATGTATGTGAGAGAGGGAGAAAAATCTCATATTAGCTATTGATCCTTGTTCATGTGATAGGGATAAAAAATTTCTCTTCACACCAGGGTTAGATTTGAGGTCATTAAACTAATGTTTTGAAGGATTTTCTCTCTGACTGGTACACTTTTTCCAGTTTTGTAGTGATGTTGTCTTTTTCTTGCATGGAGGATAAAATGTATTAGAAGCTATGTTTTAGTACCACTTTCATGTTCTCCATGTTCTTATAGAGCTATTTCATTCACACCAGTAATTTTTAGAAGGCTATCCTCTCATGTTTTAAAAATCTTTTGTGTTGTGTCATTCTGTTGTCCCAAATTTGACAGTCCCATAGCTTTTTGTTTGCATGTACAGCAGAATTGATTCAAAACCATGATCTAGATATAGATTCATATTAACCATGCATATGTTAACATTTTTAATTCATTAATCTAGTTAGTAGGAGATCATTTTTCTTGGGTTAGAAAATCATCTTTGTTTTGGGGGCAGTCTGCTGCTAGTGTTCTAGTTGTACATGAAGATGTTCTTGCCACTCCCATTTCCACCATAGAAATTTTGTGGGTTTTTATTATATGGGGGTGGAGTTGTATTATATGATGTGTGTAGGAGGAGGGGACCCAAGAACAAGTTTTTAATTAAATTCATTGATGCCCTAGGCAAGTTCAGAGTAACCAGCGAGGAAGCAATCAGTAGTAAGAGGAAGAAAAAGTGGGTTGAATGCATTGAAAGCTTCAATCCAAGTTTTGATTAAATAAGGAGGATGTTTGAAGGATAATAATCTATATATCAATCCTATTTGGTACACTGTTAAGGAGAATCTTGAATTAGAGAAGGAAAACCTCATTAAGAGGGCTAGTTCAAATAGGCCTAATTGGTGCATTTGAGACAGTTTTGGAAGATTGAGTCTCTAAACTCAATATGTTTATAATCAGAAGGTTGAATGGGATTCAAGAACACCTAAATACATCCCCAATTCACTATGAAGAAAGAAAAATCCATGTTATGTGTAAAAAAAAGTTTATAAGCAAGATAGAACCATTGGTTGGGCAAGCATTTGAATTGGTGTAAGTAGGTGGGGTATTTGGAAGGATACGATTAGGATCCCATGTAGGGTAGGGTATATAATTGAAACCTAATAGGATAAGAGAAAGCCTAAGAAATTTATTATAGCCATTAACGACACCAAAGCAACCCCATCCCTACTTACATCAAATTGGTATCAGAGCTTAACTAGATTGGGCTTGTGGTAGATGTTCTAGCCAGCAGTATTAGTAGGTGAAAACAAGATGGTCACTAATGCACAGCTTGAAAAGGAAGTATATGAGAAGAAGAGAGTGATAGATGATCAAAGGGAAAGGAGTAGACTCCTTGAAGAAGCCCTTGATGAAATGAAGTTAAAACTTCAATAAGTTGCAGATGCAACTAAAAACGGAGATGGAGATGAAGTAAGTAGCACCAAAGGGAAGCAAAAATTTGATGAAGAGGACATAATACCAGAACCAAACCCTCTGATGGATGAGGAGCCATTTCTAAAAGCTCTTAGATCCCTAGGAGGAAAAAGTCTTGAAGGAATCCCATGGTTTACTAGAAAAATGGACAGTGAACTAGTTGTGGAGTGGATAGAAGGTATTGAGAATCATTTTAAATGTGAAGGAATAACTAAAGTACATAAGGTAAAATTTGCAAAGTCAAGGCTAAGAGGTTCACCATTAACATGGTGAAAATACCTCCAAGAAGAGAGGGAGAAGATGGGTAAGAATCTAATTTCAAATTGTAAGGCCATGTTAAACAAGGTAAAAGAACAATACCTACCTGAGGATTATGAAATCCAATTACACAAGAAGAGGCATAATTTGAAGCAAAATGATTTAGATGTGGCTACATACATTGAAGAATTTTAGAAGTTGTGTTTGAGGTCAAGATTCCAAGAGGATGAGACTATCAAGGTGGATAGATATCTTGGAGGCTTAAAATGGAATATCCAAGAGGAAATCATTTTGTGGACTCCTACAACAGTTCATAAATGTTTTCAACTTGCTTTGAAGGTAGAAGAGAAGAAAAAAAAGAAATCTGTATCAAACTTCTGAGGAAGAGGTAGAGGAAGAGAAGGAAGAGGACAAAGAGGCTATGGTGGAAGAGGATTAGATTCAAGGTAGAAAAATGAAAACAAGTTGACTGAAAATCAAGAAGCAAACTCAAGTAGAGGAGGTTTCAACAGAGGTAGAGGCACTAACACAAATTGGAGAGGAAGGGGCAACAACAATCAAGGAAGAGGAGCATCCTACTTTGCCACCATGAAATGCTACCATTACAATCAGCTAGGGCATCCTGCCTATAGGTGTCCTGAAAAAGGTTCTACTTCTCAAGGAGGTGGAAAGAGAGTTAACTATGTCCAAGAAGAATCAAGTTGCAATAGAAAACCATCTGAGGTACCATTAGAATCAGAGGAAGGTGAGAACCTCATGATAAAGAGGACCTTAATCAAAGAGCCAAGCAAAGAAAAACCAAGTCAAAGGAGATCACTCTTTAGAGTGAAGTGCAAGATCATAAAAAAGGTGTGTAGAGTCATTATTGATTCAGGCTCAACTGATAATATCATTAGTAAGGCAGCTAGCAAGTTAAATTTGAAGAGGATTCCACATGATAACCCATACAAGGTTACATGGCTCAACAAAGGACAACATGTGTTTGTAGAAGAACAAGCATGGGTAGAGTTCACCATTGGCAAGTACAAGGACAAAGTTCTATGTGACATTCTTCCCATGGATGCATGCCACCTTCTACTTGGAATGCCATGGCAATTTGATAGGCAAGCCATGCATGATGGAACCAAGAATGCCTACTCATTCAAGAAAGATGGGGTGACTTTCAAAATTTAGTCCCTAGTAGAAGAAGGAGAGATGAAGACATTAGGTCCAAGTGTGCTCATGGTTGATGAGAAAGAGTTCTTGAAGACTATAGAAGAAGGAGAAGGTGTTGGGTTTGCTTTAGTATTGGAGCCAAAAGATGAAGTTTCTGTCAAGAAATTAGAGATACCAAATGAGGTAAAAGAAATACTTGAAGAGTATAGAGATATTGTGAATGATGACTATCCCACTCCTCTACCTCCTAAGAGACTTGTTAGTCACAGGATTGACTTCATTCTAGGAGCTACCTTACTCAAAAAAGCTTCCTATAAGATGACCCCTCAACAAAATGAGGAAATACCTAAGCAAATCCGTGAGTTATTAGACCAAGGCCTAATTAGAAAGAGCATAAGCCCATGTGTAGTCCCTACTATTTTAGCACCTAATAAAGGAGGAGCTTGGAGACTTTGTACTGATTCTATAGCCATTAATAGAATCACCATTAGGTATAGGTTCGCAATACCTAGAATTGAAGACCTAATGGACTATTTAGGGGAGGCAAAGTACTTCAACAAAATTGACCTTAAGAGTGGCTACCACGAAATCAGGATAAATGAAGGAGCTGAATGGAAGACAACCTTCAAACTACACAAGGTTTGTATGAATAGCTTGTAATGCCATTTGGTTTTTGTAATGCTCCCTCAACCTTTATGAGGCTTATGAACAAGGTATTGGTAGAATGCATTGGTAAGTTTGTTGTTGTCTACATAGATGACATTTTAGTTTTCAGAAAAACTAAGGAGCAACATATTAAGCATTTGAAAATTGTTTTCAAGAAATTTTATGATGAAAAGATAATGATCAATTTGGATAAGTGTGACTTCATGAAACAGGAGCTTTTATATCTTGGCTTTGTTTTGTCTCAAGGTGATCTCAAAATGGATCAAGAGAAGGTGGATGCCATCCTAAGTTGGCCTACTCCCAAGGCTGCAACTAAGGTGAGAAGTTTCCATGGTTTAGCATAGTATTATAGAAAGTTTATTAGACATTTTAGTGTGATTTGTGCACCTATGTTAGACACCATTAGAGGTGGGATGAAGACAAAGTTTCAATGGACACCACAAGCTAAAAAAGGGTTTGAAACACTCAAGGAGAAGATAGCATAGTTTCCTACTCTAGTTCTTCCAAGCTTTGATAAGATTTTTACAGTAGAATGTGATGCAAGTAATGTGGCCATTGGGGCTGTCATAAGCCAAGAAGGAAGACTGGTACCTTTCCATAGTGAGAAGCTAAATGATGCAAAGAAATACTCTTCTTATGACTTAGAGTTGTATGCTCTAGTCCAAGCACTCAAGAAGTAGAGGCACTACTTGCTTCCAAAGGAGTTCATAGTATACATTGATAACCAAGCTCTCAGCTTCCTTAACTCTCAGGACAAACTTAGTAGCAAACACATGAAATGGGTGGAGTACTTACAAGCCAACACTTTCAACATCAAGCATAAAAAGGGAGTACAAAATAAGGTTGCTGATGCACTGAGTAGAAGGCTACTCATAGTCCAAGAAGCTCAACTACAAAGCATAGGTATTGATGGCTTCAAAGACCTATATGCTAAAGATGAAGATTTTTCTCAAATTTACAAGGTATGCAAGGAGTTTAAAAACAACTTTCATGGTGGGTTTTCTGAATATACTTTGAAAAATGATTTATTGTTTAAAGGAGGTCATCTTTGTGTTCCTAGAGGGTCTATGAGAGAGAATTTGATTCAAGAAAAATATAATGGAGCACTTAGTGGTCATTTTGGAGTCAATAAAACTTAAGAGCTAGTCACTAGGTTATATTTTTGGCCTAGAATGAATAGATATGTTAGACAATATGTTGAGAGTTGTATAGTGTGTCAAAAAGTGAAGGGCACATCTTCCAATGCAGGTCTATATCAGCCAATTCGAATCCCAACTAGACCATGGGAATGCATAAGCATGGATTTTGTAGTTGGTTTGCCAAGAACAAGACAGGGATATGATAGTGTTTATGTTGTTGTTGACAAATTTAGCAAGATGGCTCATTTTATACCTTGCAGGAATATTCATGATGCTTGTAACATTGCTCAATTTTTTTTTAGTGGAGTGGTTAGGATCCATGGACTCCCACTTAGTATTGTTTCAGATAGGGACACCAAATTCATGAGCTATTTTTGGAAGACCTTATGGCAAAAGCTTGGCACTAACTTATCTTTTGGATCTTCCTATCATCCACAAACAGATGGCCAAACAAAGGTGGTTAATAGGAGTCTTGGTAACTTGTTGAAATGCCTCACAAAGGAGTATGGTCAAGCATGGGACCAACTCATTAGACAAGCTGAATATGTATACAATGATATAGTGAATAGATCAACTAGTAAGAGTCCTTTTGAAATTATTTTTGGCTTTCACCCAAGAGGGATTTTTGAACTTAGAGAATTGAAGGAAGGAATGCATGGTAGTGGATATGCTGAGGAATTTTATCATTCAATGAGACAACTCCATGAAAGTGTGAGAAAGAACTTGATTGACAATGCTGAAAAGGTGAAGACAAAGGTGGATGCAACAAAGAGGGATGTTCAGTTTAAGATTGGAGACTTTGTGATGGTACACTTGAACAAACATAGGCTGCAAAAAGGTGTTCCTCACAAGCTACAAATGAAGAGGCTTGTTAGATGCAAGATACTTGCAAAGTATAGAAGTAATGCATACAAGGTGGAGCTTCTTGAAGACATTGGGCTGTCACTAGTTTTTAACATTGCAAATTTGATAGCATATAAATGACCAATGCAAGATGCTAATCAGAACCTTCAAGAGGTCATACAAGAGGTAAAAGATCTGAAGTTGAACCCTAATCCACCTATGACATGAAAAGATACTAGACTCAAGGGTCTACAAGAAGACTAGGAACAAAGAATACACGGAGAACCTTGTCAAATGGCATGAAAAAGAGGATGCTGATGCTACTTGGATCAAAGAAAAAAACTTCAATAGGTTGGGCATTGATCCAAACATGCTCAATCCAGGGACGGATAAACCTTTCTTTTGTTTGTGGAAATATGGTGTAGGAGCACACCTAGCTAAAACCCTCAGCTCTTTATTTATTTTTATTTATTTTTGGCATGTAATGACTCTAGCAAAGTTAGGAGAGTGAGTGTGGACCTTAGAAGGTCATTTGTTCTATATTCCCCAAGATGGATTTGACTAGGTCAATCCATGTCTAGTTAGTTTTCTTAGAAGTTGTTTGTGTGTCCTTCAAGGAGATATTGCAGGGATGATTCCTAGAGTGAAAATAAGACTTGAATAGATTAGGATATGTTTTAATTACTTTAAGGATGGTTATATGTCATATGTAAACCATTAAAGAACAAACCTAAAAGGTTGGCTTAATATTGCAAAAGTTGTAAATTCTTGTCAAAGTTGTCAATTTGGCAAAAAGTGCAAAAATGCGACAAAGAAGGAAGAATGATTGTTGAGAGGCTATATCATGCCCAAAAATCATTAAAATAACTTATTAAATTCCACAAGAATATCCCAAGCCCTACTTGATAGGAAAAGCCAAAAAGACAAAAAGTTAGTATGTTAAAGTTTGGATTTTACATAACAACTTTCATGAGAATGTTGCAGACTAAGCTAGGAGAAGAAAATGATGAATGTAACACCTCAATCCATGCTTTTAGGTTACATAGGACATGGATAACCTATTAAAAACCACAAGCTAGCATTTTTAACAACAAGCAAGAAGTTTGACAGAAAAAAAATTCTGAGTCTTTCGAATATCATAGTTTTTGTATTTTTCATTGCATGTATGTGAAAGAGGGAGAAAAATATCATACTAGCTATTTTTACTTGTTCATATGATAGGGATAAACATTTTCTCTTCACACGAAGGTTAGATTTGAGGTCATTAAACTGATGTTTTGAAGGATTTTCTCTTTGACTGGTACACTTTTTCCAGTTTTGCAGTGATGTTGTCTTTTGCTTGCATGGAGGATAATATGTATTAGAAGCCATGTTTTAGTATCTATTTCATGTTCTCCATTTTCTTATAGAAATTTTTCATTCACTCTAGTAATTTTGAGAAGGTCATCCTCTTATGTTTTGAAAACCTTTTGTGTTGTGTCATTCTGCTATCCCAAATTTGATAGTCCCGTAGCTTTTTGTTTGCATGTATGGAAGAATGGATTGAAAACCATGATATGGATATTGATTACTATTAAAAATGAATATTTGAAAATTTTTCATTCATTAATATAGTTAATAGGAGGTCATTTTTCTTGGGTTAGAAAATCATCTTTGTTTTGGGTAGTCTAATGCCAGTGTTCTAGTTGTACATGAAGATGTTCTTGCCACTCCCATTTCCACCATAGAAATTTTGTGGGTTTTTGTTATATGGGGTTGGATTTTTATTATATTATGTGTGAAGGAGGAGGTGCCCCAATAATTTTTTTTGAATGAAATGCATTGATTCCCTAGGCGAGTTCAGAGTATCGGGTTAGGAAGAAATCACTAGTAAGATGAAGAAAAAGTGGGTTGAATGCATTGAAAGCTTCAATCAAAGTTTGGATCCAATAAGGGGGATGTGTGAAGGATCATAATTTATATATCAATCCTATTTGGTACACTGTTAAGGAGAATCTTGAATTAGAGAAGGGAAACCTCATTAAGAGGGCTAGTTCAAATAGGCCTAATTGGTGCATTTGAGATAGTTTTGGAAGATTGAGTCTCTAAACTCAATTTTTTTGTTATCAAAAGGTTGAATGGGATTGAAGAACATCTAAATACATCCCCCATTCACTATGAAGCAAGAAAAATCCATGTTATGTGTAAAAAAAAATTTACAAGCAAGATAGAACCATTGGTTGGGCAAGCATTTGAATTGGTGTAACAAGGTGGGGTATTTGGAAGGATAGGATTGGGATCCTATGCAGGGTAGGGTATCTAATTGAACCCTAATAGGCCAAGATAAATCCTAAGAAAGTCCTTATAGCTAGTAAGGACACCAGAGCAATCCCATCCCTACTTACATCAATGTTAAAATAAACACAAGTGATATATATTTATTATGATATTAACAAAACCCCATATTAAATTTCAACAAATACAAGTTTCTTGACATAAATTGCATTATGTCACATTAGGCTACACATACCAATTTTGGGTCAAGACTTCAAAATGTTTGATCTACATTTGGATACATATTAGACCAAGTAAAATAAATATAAATGCACTATCGAAAACCTCCAATTAATTTTGTTTCTTCAACTCCTACCGCATTCATACAAATATCCCTAGACTCTAGTATCACTGCCAATTGCCAAATTTTGGTAAAAATCCTTATATAGAGAAGATCTCAAAAAAATAATTAGATTTTCAAATACCCATTGTTTTTCTTCAACATATCAAAATATTTAGTAGTGTTCCTTTGTGCTACATCACCCAACAATTGATTGGTAATTATATTGTAGGCCTAATTAGGCCTAGTTTTTAATATAAGAGCACCAAATGATTATCAATAAATTTTGCAAAACACATAAAATCTCTTTAGTCATATTTTATATGAGTTTATTATAGATATTTACTCTAATTATTATGATGATACGCCAAAGAAAATGAAGGTTATGATATCTCCATCATCGCTAATCCTATCTCGGACAAGGAGTTGTACAAGGTCCAAAACACCCTAAGTATTCTTACCATATACAATCTGAAAAGGATATTTTCTAGTTGATTTGTTAACAAAATTGTTTTAAGAAAACTCTACTTGAGGAAATGCCAAGTCCCACTGGTTGGGCTTTTCACCAACAATGCACTATAACAAATTTCCCAAACTTTGATTGACTACCTCAATTTGCCCATCAGTTTGGGGATGATAGGCATTGCTAAATTGCAACTGTGTTCCCATATTCTTCCATAATGTCCTCTAGAAATTACTCAAAAATTTAATATCCCTCTTAGATGTGATAGTCTTTGGAATGTCATGGAGTCTAACAACTTCTAAGAAAAATACGTTTGCTATCCTTGTGGTATCATTAGTTTTTTTACAAGCAATAAAATGAGCCATCTTAGAGAATCTATAAACAATTACAAAAATAAAATCTATACCTCACTATGTGTGGGGAAGCCCCAATACAAAATCCATACTCACATCTATCCATGGCTCGATGGGTAGAGGTAGAGGTGTATGGAAGCCTATGTTTTGGGAGTGACCCTTAGTGACTTGACAGATTATGCACCTTGCCACATACTTAGTAATGTCCCTTTTCAGTTTTGGCCAGTAGTTCTTATCTTCAACCAAGGATATTGTCTTGTCATTCCCAAAGTGACCAGCCAAACAACCACTATGAAACTTTGTTCAGCATCTGTTGTCCATGTGAATTCCCATCCTTTCATGCAATCAGTTATGGGTGCTACAATAATGCTAAAATTTTGAATAAACTTTCTATAGAAGGTTGCAAATCCATGAAAACTACTTACCCTTGTTATGCTGGATGGACTAGGCCATTCTAGGATTGCCTTGACCTTTTTTGGGTCCATTTGAACACCATCTTCAGAAATGATGAAGCCCATAAAAGTCAAACTATTTTGCATGAATCTGTACTTCTTTAAATTTGCACAAAGCTTCTCTTTCATTACTACACTCAGGATGATCCTCAAGTGTTGTAGGTGATCTCCTTTTTTTTTTTTTTCTATAAATTAGGATATCATCAAAATAAACAACAAAAAACTTACCAATGTAGGGTCGTAAGATAGTATTCATCAATCTCATGAATGTACTTGGTGCATTAGAAAGCCCAAAGAGCATAACCATCCATTCATACAAGCCATCCCTAGTCTTAAAATTTGTCTTCCGCTCATCTCCTTCACAAATTCAAATCTAGTGGTATCCACTTCGTAGATCAATCTTGATGAAGTATTTGGCCCCTACTAATTCAACCATCATATCCTCTATATGAGGAGTAGGAAATTGATACTTGATAATAATCTTATTAATTAATCTACTATCAGTACATATCCTCCATGGTCCATCCTTCTTTAGAGTCAACAATGTAGGCACAACACATGGGCTCGTGCTTTCTCTAACTAGGCCTTTATCAACTAGTTTTGTTACTTGTTTGTTGAGCTCTACATGTTGTGTTGGGTTCATTCGATAAGCTGCTTGATTAGGAAGAGTTTCTCCAGGAATCAAATCAATATGGTGTTGTATATCCCTTTTTTTGTGGGAGTCCGTTAGGTAGCTAATTTGAAATAACATCAGAAAATTCTTCTAGTATCTTTACTACATCATGTGGTATTATGTTTTTTGGTTCTTCTCCTCTTTTTACTACCAATGCATAGCAAAAATCTATCAGCTTCATTTCTTTCACAACATTCTTTGCAGACAACATGGTCTCATTCTTCCTTTCATCCTTAAGTGGCAGGAGAGTCACTTTAGAGCCATCTTTCCAGAAAGGATATGCATTTTTCTCCACATCATGCATGATCTTCCTATCATACTACCATGGCCTTCCCTACAAAATATGACAAGCATCCATAGGAATAACATCACACAATATGTCATCCTTATAGACTTTTCCTATATTAAATCTAACCAAACATCTTTTATCAATAGTAGCCTCATTTGCTTTCTTAAACCATGCAATACAGTAAGGATGAGGATGTTTCTCACATTGCCAATTTAATTTATCTACAATTTCCTTAGCTACCATATTCTCACAACTACCCCCATCAATAATAACTTGGCATACCTTTTTGCCTGAAATGCATGTAGTTTTGAAGATGTTGGTTCGAAGCCACGAATAATCAAATTTATTTACATGGAATTCTTCCTTCTTTGGAATGATCATCAATCTTCTCATCATGAGAGTTTCTCCCATGTCTGGTAGGACCTCTTGTTTTGTTCCTACTTCTATGAGTTCTAGTTGAACCAGGTTCACTCTAGGTTGTCCTCATTGATTTATTTTTGGCATGTTATACTTTTAGCATTCAAAGGCTCTATGTACTTTCTCTCCACACCTAAAACAAGTGAAAGGCCTTCTTTGGTTTTCCTAGCCTCTTCCACCTCTGTAGCCTCATCTTGTCTGAAACCCCCTTCCTCTTTCTTGATTTGGTTGATCTTGCCTAGTGTCTATATTTTTTTCAAACCCTTGAAACAAGTCTCCCTAACCATTATTAAAACCTCCCCGAAATGGAGTTGAGGTACCCCTTAGACCACCTCTATTTCTTTGGATATATTGCCTATTCTACTTTTCTTTAGCCTTTAGGGCTAATTGGTAGGCTTCCTCTATACTATTTACACGATGCATGCTCAATTCATCCTGGATGGATAATTTTAGGCCATTCATATATCTAGCTACCATCTTCTCATTATTTTCTTGATGCTCTATGCACATGGATAGCTTGTAGAATTCATTTGTATCTAGTCTTGCACTAAAGACAAGTTTTTCTTCAAATTCTAAAACTTGTGAAAGAGGGTTTGTGAATAATCTATGGGTAAGAATTTTTCTTTGAGTTTTTCCTCCATCTTGATCCATGTTTTAATCTTTTCTTTTCCCTTTCTAGTTCATTCCTTTTGGAGGTGATCGCACCATATCATTGCATGTCCTTTTAATTTTATGCATGCAAACTTCATCTTCTTTTCTTCTGCCACAGGCTTCCATTCAAAAAATGTCCCCATCTCGTTTAGCTAGTCTATTAATTCTCCTTGCTTAAGACTAGCAACATAGTCTAAAATGTCAATCTTGATCACTTCACTCCTTCCTTCCAAAGCCTTGAGAACTCTATCTTCATAGCTCATTTCTTCCAACCTCTCTTCTATATTTTCTTCATTTTGGTCAGCATCTCTTCAATTTCCCTCTTCATCAGATTCATTCTCTCCTTGTATTCCTTGATTATCTATTCATTCACTAAGTCATTCAATCTACCTCTGCATATCCATCATCAATCTTTACAGCGGCGTGACACCTCCTCTTCCTCGTCCTCTTCCTCTCCCAACCATCTTCCCACTCTAATACCAAATGATGTAGCACACAACCCTCTATTAACAATAAACTCAATTACAAGACAAAAACATAGATTTGAAACCTTCAATATTTTCCATTTATCACTAATTACTTCTACAATTCACTGCAAACTCTTAAATAACCCAAAAACCTAGAAAATCAAGAAATCCAAAAATTACCCTTTTTGGTAGTTTTTCCCATGGTTGTTTTTTGCCATTTTTGGTCATTTTCAAAACAAAACCTAAAAAGTTAAGTTTTTACCTAAGCATGCCCTCGACTAAGTTAGAATGAATTGCCAACTATTATTTGAGATTAGAAACATAACTTCAGATTTATTACAAATTAGAATTTTCAAAAAACTAGAGAAAAACACTAAAAGCTGATTTCAGAGCCCTAAATGAAACTTTCAGCTCCCAAAAATGTGCTAAAACGGACCCCAATTGATCCTAGATCCATTGGAAAAATAAATGGTACCTCCTGAGGCATGCACTCAAAAAAATTCAGCAAAAACCCAGACTAGAGTCAAAAGTTATGACCTGCAGAAATTTTTGTAGTAGTTTATGACTTGCGGAAGGTTCTACATCACCTAGGGTCTCCTCTTTTATCTCCCTACTCTCTTGGCAAGGAGGCTATCCTCTCAACCTAAACCAATAGACAACTACTAATGACACAACCACCTTTCCTAGAGTCTTCTAGCTCAGATTCAAATTGATGAAGAGTTCAATGTTCAAATAAACATAAGTGATATATATTGATTATGATATTAAAAAAACCCCATATTCAATTTCAATAAATACAAGTTTCTTGACATAAATTACATTATGCCACATTAGGCTACAAGTACCAATTTTGGGTCAAGACTTCAAAATGTCTGATCTACATTTGGATACATATTAGACCAAGTAAACTAAATATAAATGCACTATCAAAAACCTCCAATACTTTTTGTTTCTTCAACTCCTACCACATTCACACAATTATCCCTAGACTTTGGTATCACTGCGAATTGCCAAATTTTGGCAAAAATCCTTATATAGAGATCTCCATAAAATAATTAGATTTTCAGATACCCACTTGTTTTCTTCAACATATCAAAATATTTAGTAGTGTCCCTTTGCACTACATCACCCAACAATTGACTGGTAATCATATTGTAGGCCTAATTAGATGTAGTTTTTAATATAAGACCACCAAATGATTATCGATAAATTTTCCAAAACACATATAAAATCTCTAGTCATATTTTATATGAGTTTATTATAGATATTTACACTAATTATTATGATGATACAACAAAGAAAATGAAGATTATGATATTTTTCTCCTAACATCTAACCCTATGAAAACTTCGGACTTGCACTTAAAAAAATGGTAATAACTCTTGTAAATCTTCATAAAATTAAACCTCACCAAATGTAAAATGAAAGATAATTTATTTATCTTTCCAACCATATAATTTTGAGGTTAAAAGCACAATTAGGTGTCACCTTCTAGGCTAACTTATCAACATAGAAGAATTTTAGTATTTATAACTAAAAATTAATTTTGGTCAAACATATGGTCTAGCTAGATTCATTCTAGTTAAGTTCGATAAGTTCTTTAACTTTTCCAATTGGAAATGTCCATTAAATGCATGTTTTATACCACTTTGGGTCCAATTACTATAAAAATAAATTTATTTAAAAAAACTGGCATCTCAATAACTCCTAATTTTTCTAATGATATTTTTTAAAAATAAAAAAATACAATTTTATAGAGATCAGAGTCAATAATATCCTCATATAGATTTTATAGTATTTTAATTAGACATAGTTTATTGTAATTAAAAAATATTGCAAGTAGGTTTTTAAGAGTCAAGGAGATGTTGATTCGAAGAAAGAAAAAAATAGTAAATCATCTTAAATAAATATGAAAAACATATGGTGCACTAGTGGAGACAGAGTCCTCTTCAAAAATATAAAAATTTTTTTTTAATTGGGATAGATTTGTTATGAAAAATGTGTTGCAAGATGAAAACTGTCGAGTTTAGTGGCTTGGAATATGAATTGTTATAAAAGATAAAATATAGGCTAGAGTTATATATGTCATCTATGACATATTTTGAAATTAGGGGAAAAATGTTTATTTACATATAATTTTTTGGTGGGAATTAGACCCCTAATTTTCAATATTTTTCAGCAATTGAAAAATCATCTTTAAATTTTTTTTTTAAAAAAATCAAGTCTTATTCAAAATAATTATTAAAAATATTAACCATAAACTTCATCCATTTTATCACGTTTAATTACTTTACATCATCTTCAAATTCCAAACATAAATGTAATTTTTATACTATAGCAGTTGAACAACTTTGACTTTGTTAGCCTTTTCCTTTGTAAAAGGGTGATAACTTATTGTGCTTTTACCCTTCCTAGATGTACTAGTCTATAGAAAACTAAAGATCAAACATATTATAGGAAAAAAAATACTTAGAAAACTAGTATGCAATGGCTTCAAAAAATGTTCTCTTCTATTTCCAATCTTCTTCAACCCTTGGGCTCAACCAAAAGAAGCTAATTTATGCATTTTAGAATTAGTTGAAATCCTTTTTACAATCAGTTTCTAAACAACCAACCAATTTCTACATGACTTGACTCTTGATATTCCCATTCTTGCATTATTTATGTTTGGACAGTAATAAATCAATATTTGAATTTTTAAACCCTATATATATATATATATATATATATATATATATATATATATATATATATATATATATATATATATATATATATATATATATATATATATATATATATATATATATATATATATATATATATATATATATATATATATATATATAGTAATAATGAAGATATATTGTTTATCCTTATAGTTTATTTTTTGTTTACCATTTCCTAAGAATAGCGAGGTTTATTCATTTCAAAATATCTGACTAATGTGTGTATAATCGTATATGTGCATCAAAATTAGAATCACTCTATCTTTTAATGATAAAGAGAGGATTTTATTTACCCTAAGGTTACTAAGCTATGAGTTCATAAATTTTATTCTTTTCTTGTCCCAGTACAGAACTCAAGAGGACAACTCTATAAACTAAGAAAAAGGTGGAGTTTTCTCTTGAAAATGAGCATAAATGACATTATTTATAAATATTTCATGAAATAAGAGTCTTAATCAAGAAACATTTCCTTGAATACAAATACATGAATACTAAACATTACTCATATAGAACCATCTTCTTAGGATCCCCAACTCCGCTATTAGCAACATACAAAAAATATGCCTAAATCAATTTAATAACATGTTTCGATGAACAAAATAAAAATATGTACTATATTATTAAGTTCTTACAGTCATAGATAACATTTAGCCACATGGTAATAAGAAAACTAGAATCAACTTTTATCCACTTTTTCATTACACTACAATTAATCAAAGATACATGTTACATTAGAAAATTCCAAGTAATCAATGGAACACATTTTCATATACAGTTTACATATAAATTATCTAGCCATGTGAACAAGAAGCTGTAGAGAAGAAGAAGTAAGACCATCTCAAATATCGATCAAAATCTAAAAATACGTGATGGGTACCATATTTTCCATTCGAAAACATAGAATTATTAGTATCACTCCCCCAAGCTAGGAGTTAATACAAGGATCCACACCACACAAAAACCATAATGTATAAAAAAAACAAGGAACAACCAACCAAAGAAAGATATAGGAAATCCACAAGGGTATACAAAAGGGATATAGAAGATATTACAGGTGACTCAAAAGGTTAAATGAAGGGAATCATAAGATGGATGTAGGATACTATCATTACATAACCTCCTATTATTCAAGGTTTTCACTAGTAATCTCCTGCGAGACCTTGGCCCCCAGGTGAGTACTCATGTGGAATTGACAAACTTTTGTGAGGACAAGGAATCCAATTTCCATCTAACTACATGCACCCTAAAATGGTTGCCTAGACTTTGGGCCCCATTTCTCAATTTATCAAATCCCTGAATCAATATTTTCAAATATCAACATTTTCAATTATATCAATTTCCTTGATCAAATATTAAATATTTCCTAAGGTTTGAGCCTTATTTAATTTAAAAGAGAAAAAATAAAAATAAAAATCTTATTTAATTAAGAGAACATGCTCTCTTTTAATTAATTAAAAATCTCTTTTAATTAAATAATAAAATCATTTTATCCTAATTCTTTATTTAATTAAAAAGAATATTTCCTCCCCTTTTAATAAATAAAAAGCCCCCACTTTTCCTCTTATCCTAAGTTGCACAAATAAAATACAATTATTATTTTATAAAAAAGGGAAAAAGCACTTTTTATCTCATATGGACACAAAAGTCAACTTCTATTTTCTTATTGGAGGATATTTGTGCACAAGGATCAAGCTTCTATTTTTCTCCACCATTGATTAAATATTTTGCCTCTTAATCTCCATGGTCCATTCCTTTGCATTTCTTATAAAAGGAGAGCTCTCTTCCTCATTATAGATCATTCTCTTTTATGCTAATGTTATGTTGCAGGTTTTCTAGGTCATTTGGAGCTCTTTTGAAGACATTTTTGCATCCAAGCTTTGAAGACATTGTTGTTGCATCACATTTACATGCTTCCATAGTTTCCTTTCTTGCATTCTCATAGCATTCATGGCTTCATTCTTAGCTTAGATTTCCTTTTATGCAATAGCTTAATCTCACATAGCCTAAATAGGAAGGATTGGTAACCCTTGTTCTTTCCTTTCATAGATTAGTTGCATTGTACTTTCATTTCCATAGACTAGATTGCATTCTCATTCTTAGCTTACTTGCATTGCATTGCATTCATATTGATTTCATTGGAGATATTGGCATTGTTTCCCTTGTCTTCACTTGAATCTCTCATTGTGTGGTTGACTAGCAAGGTCATGAGTTTATAGTTCTAGCTAAGAGCAATTTTACAAATCTTGCAACTCCATGCATAGAGAGCTATGGATTGATTTGTGAGGGCTCATTCTTGAATTTCTTTGTATGTAAGGATTCATAGAAGTGTGGTCACTTTTTCACTAGACATTTTTGGCTTATCATCCACCTTTTATAGGATCATTCTCATGATTATGTTATGACCTCCTTCTTTTTATCATTCTTCATCATCTAAATCTTCTCATTCTTTTTCACCTTCCAATTCTCATCATGACTCTCTTAAACATCAATCTTCCTCATCTTCTAAGTCTTATCATGACTCTTATTCACATTCCTCATTTTCCAAGTTTTCTTCCTCCACTAGATCTTCACTTTTCTCTTCTTCACAATCTCGTTCATCTTCTACTTCTCCCAAGAGTCTTACTCCTCATATCAAGACATACCATAATGAACAACATGACAATCCTTATGACACCTCTGTTCCTAAGAGTCCTCCTCATCATGTGCTTAGGCTTACTAAAGGGTCATCCTATTGGATAGATTGTGATGGTGATCTATATGATTTTGATTTTGAAAGGGATTATGATATTTTTCATGACCAATATGATACATCTGCTACTATTGAGGAGGAGAAATTTTTTCGTGCTGATTATAAACATAGATACTATGAGCATTTCTCCTCTAAGAATCCTCACGCTAAAAATAAAGATTGCACTCTCAAGCAAGATCATGTTAATACTAAACCTTTATCTTGTGATAGTTCCCTTCCATCCCCTACTTCCTCCAATACTCATAGATTCCCTAAAGCTTCCGAGTCTTCCAAATCTTTCACAAATATTTCATCCAACAAAGATCCTAATACTTTTCATGTGGTTCCCTATAGTTATCCTCAAGGGCTACCTCTTAAAGAAACTCAAGCTAACCTTCACTTGGCTGCAAATACTTTCAAAAATGCTAAACCTAAAGAGCCTAAGCCCTTATGTGCTATAATGCCTACATTATCTAGTCCTTCCCTATCTTCTCCAAAGTCTTCCATACAATTTCAACATGCTTCCTTGTCCTTAGAAGTGGCTCCATGTCAAGAGGACTCTAAAAATGATGAAGAAAAAAACATAAAGAAAGATCAAGGTCAAGAACCCTTCATGTCATCCAATCCTTTTCATGATGTCTCTTATCTATTTCATGGTTCTTTTGATCCCTTACACTCTTCCTCATTCATTCCACCATGTCTTAAGTCTTCTCCTAAGCAAGATCAAACTACTACTTACACCATTGAGCTTATTGACAATCAAAATAACCTTACTACACTTGCGCTTTCCAAAGATGATACTTCCATTAAGGTTATTAAAAATGGTGTTATTACTTCCGATGTTAACCTTATTGAAAATCAAGAGAAAAATGATATGCTCATGGTATCCAAAGCTCCTTGTCAAGATCAAATTCTTCCATCTTCTTGTTCTACCATTCCATATTTGCTTTCACTTTCTACTCTTCCTAAGTCTTTGCAAGCTCTAAACAATCCTATCAAAGAAGTTTCTCCTATTCAAGATGTTCATGATGCTATTGAAAATCCTAATGCTCACTCTAAAAATGTTGATGTCCTTGGTTGTGATATAGATTTTGATGAACTTATTGATTATCTTTTTACGTCTTCCACATCCATCCTTGGACCTCCTCCACCAATACTAAGGGCTTCATATCTTCCTTCCATCTTGGGTCCTTATGTCCCTTCACTTTCCCCTCCTAATTCTCCTAATTCGTCATCCATTTTGGGTCCTTATGTCCCTCCATCTTCTATATTTACTCAAGATCAACATAGATGCATACCCTTGAATCATTTTCATCCACTCACCCATCTAAACCAGTCATATCCTCCTTCTACCACAAGTCCCAAGTCTTTTGGAAGTAACTTGAATGTTCAATACAAGAAAAAGAAGTAATACAAGAATCCATAAAAAAAAAAAAAGATCACCATGTCACCTCTAATCGACATGGAGGCATAAAGTCAAAAGTGATATCTAAGAAGAAAACTACAAGACAAGTATGGGTTCCAAAATCTATCATTGAAGATATTCTCTCTAAATCATCAAAAAGAAATGAAAAGCTTATGGCTATATGAATTCCAAAGTCTCTCTTGAAAGAGTTTCACATTGAGAAAAAAGTGCAATTGACATTCAAGCTTCCAAAGGCTTCCACTTCATCTTCTTCCAAAAAAATTCTTCCATTCCATGCACCCAAACCGCAACCTCTACTATATGTTCACCATATTCCTTCATTCATGTTTCCTCCACCCTCTCTCCACCCTTCAAGGTGTGTGTGTTGATTTTGATCTTTCTTTCCTTTCCATCTTCCCTTTCACAATCCTTCCCTTCATTATTCTTCTACCTTCTATCCTTTTTCTTCAATTGCCTATTCCTCCTATCTTCCAACCTCACTCGCTTTACATAGAACCTTATCTTCCATTTTTCTCTTCCATCTTCTTTTCCCTATCAACATCTTTGAGCATATCATTTTGAATCTTTGGCATATCATGGTTTATCATTTCAAGGAGCATTATCTAAAAAGCTTGCCTTCTTCCAAAAAAAAGAAATTTTTTTTTAAAAATAGAAAAAATGGAAAAAAAAAAAGAAAAAAAATTAAAAATGTGCCTTGATGAAAACCTAGAAACACGTGCCTTAGTAGTAAAAGTAAAGAGAAATAAATTCTTTCTATGGTGAAAACCACTCCCTTATGCCACCTTAGATAAGTAGCATGATGAAAACTTGGCAATCAGGCATCATGCGTAGTTCTTCTACATATTTCATCCATTTCATCTTCATTCTTTGATCTTGACAATGTTGACCTATACACGAACATTTGGCTTTCTTGTGAGCTATCCTACAATGATCTTGCTTTCATTCCTTTCATGTTTAGCCTTCATATTTATTTTCCTTCATTCATTCTATCCTTTCACTATCTTTTTCCCCCTTTGGTCTTGATCTAATAAAAAAAGTAAAACACGATGCTATGCAGCCTCTTGACATGTCTACTCTTTTGGACTGCATCTTTTCCTTCCTTTGCAGTGCGCTTTTGTGACTTATCCTATGCTAGCCTTTCATTGCTTGTCCAAATGTGCTTCACATGACAATTTTTTTCCCTAGCTTGGGTACTCTTGAGGAGTTTGACCTTGAGGATTTCTTCTTTCATTCTCCTTTCCTCCATCTCATTCACCAGCTTGCTCATCCATCTTGTCACTCACCTTGCCACATTTTGGAACTACATGATGTGATCTTGCTCATGAGTTTGATGCTCGTTCTGTCTGGGGGCATCCTTTGTACATACTTATGGATCTTAAAAAAATTTCAAAAAAAATTCATATATGATGCTGAAAAAAATCCTAAAAAGTATATAATGTCCTGAAAAAAATCATCATCTTAGTGAAAATCTAGTAATAGACACTTTGATGTATCTCCAAAAAAAATATATATTGCAAAAAATGCCAAAAAAATAAAAAAAAGTCAAAAATTCAAAAAAATAGAAAAAGTGCCTTGGTGAAAACTTGGAAACAAGCGCCTTGGTAGCAAAAATTAAAAAAAAATATGAAAAGTCCTAAAAAAACAAAAAAAAAAAAGAGAAAAAAATTTGTAATAAAATCCAAGTGGTGAAAACTTGGAAACAGGTGCTACTTGAGGCCTTTACACCTTCGTTTCTTAGCACGCGTCCTTGACACTTAGCGTTTCTCCATCATGTCTTGTTCTTGTTGCCTTGGTTTGGAATTGGTCTTTATTTTTGTCTAGGGGGCATAGCTGTTAGCATAGGTCCTTTAGGTGCGTTTGTCTCTTGGGGCATTTCACAACAGGTGTTTTTCAACACCACCCTAAATAGTTTTTTTCAACACTACCCTAGCATCGAGTGTTTCTTAACACTTATCAGATGTCTTACCCAATAGTCTAAGTATGATGCGATATTTCTCATTGGTAGATGTGATAACCAAAGTCTGACTCTATGACCAACACACACACACTTAAACAATCAACTCGCTTGAGATATGTTGACTTTATTTTTCTTTTTGTGCTATCTATGAGGATTTCTTTGATGAGTGGTCTCCACCCGAGAAGTTTTCGATGATGCATAGCTAGAAGATTGAGGGTATGAGAACATGTTTTATTTCTTTGTCTGCTTGTGGGTATATTTTGTTGATCCTAACTATCATGAGAATTTATGATGGTCTTCCTTGACACTTGGGATCTACAAGGTATTATCCTTGACTTTTTTATGCGAGTACATGCTTATAGCTATCATGACTTTCATGTGTCTTGACACAAGCATAATCTCACCATAACAAACTTAGGTGATCTCACTACATTAGTCATCTTGACCTACATGTCTTTGATGCCTAGGTGAGATTCCCACATTTCTATTTGATAAAGATCATATTCATATTCACATAGTTATGCTAGTGTGCATTGTATGATCTTACGGTGCTACCTAACACTCGATGATGATAATTAGATGTATATAAGCGTTATGACCTTGCAAGTCAACCATTTTCATAGTAGCTTTCATTCTTAGGTTCATGATTAGATTAGTTCTTTGCATTTTGCATATGGAGAGAGCGCTCCTTTTTATCATTTACGGACTAGTTGGTCAATTGTGTTCATCTTTTGATTCTTCTTGATCATGTCTTTTGCTCCTTGTCTTACATATCACATCATTTTCTATTCATTTCAGGATTGAAATTGAAATCCGCATTCATCTTGATCATCAAAATCACATTTCTCCTTCTTCTATGCAATTGACTGACCATTTGAGGCATAATTCTTTGATCTTTGATAGAATTTCTTCCTTTTCATGTCTTTCAAACTTCTAGTCTTTCATTTTCCCTACTTCTTTTCTTCTAATTCATCACTGGGGCATGTTTCACTACCTAATGGTTATCCTATCAACCTTATCTTCGATTGTGATTGATTATGATTTGATCAAATATTTATTGATTTGTTGTCTCTCCTCTACTTGATTTCGATTTCAATTCTGAGGGGGTAGTATCTATGGGATTCTTATCCCTGATTCTCTTGATTCAAACATCTTTTGTGAGATTTTACTCAAATTTGAGATTCTTATCTCTTATTTTGGATATGATCCCGAATCGACCTCATGTCTAGAATCCTTTGTCTATCCAGATGTGATCCCAAATCGATCTCACATTTTCAACTTCATTCTTTGACTGCATGTGATCCCAAATCGATCTCACATTAGTCAAAGATGGGCAAATGTATGCACCCTAAAATGGTCGCCTAGACTTTGGGCCCCATTTCTCAATTTATCAAATCCCTGAATCAATATTTTCAAATATCAACATTTTCAATTATATCAATTTCCTTGATCAAATCATAATCAATTCAATATTTCCTAAGGTTTGAGCCTTATTTAATTTAAAAGAGAAAAAATAAAAATAAAAATCTTATTTAATTAAGACAACATGCTCTCTTTTAATTAATTAAAAATCTCTTTTAATTAAATAATAAAATCATTTTATCATAAATCTTTATTTAATTAAAAAGAATATTTCCTTCCCTTTTAATAAATAAAAAACACCCACTTTTCCTCTTATCCTAAGTTGCACAAATAAAGTACAATTCTTAATTTATAAAAAGGGAAAAAACACTTTTTGTCTCATATGGACACAAAAGTCAACTCCTATTTTCCTATTGGAGGGTATTTGTGCCCAAGGATCAAGCTTCCATTTTTCTCCACCATTGATTAAGTCTTTTGCCTCTTAATCTCCATGGTCCATTCCTTTACATTTCTTAGAAAATGAGAGCTCTCTTCCTCATTATAGATCATTCTCTTTTATGCTAATGTAATGTTGCAGGTTTTCTAAGTCATTTGGAGCTCTTTTGAAGACATTCTTGCATCCAAGCTTTGAAGACATTGTTGTTGCATCACATTTACATGCTTCCATAGTTTCCTTTCTTGCATTCTCATAGCATTAATGACTTCATTCTTAGCTTAGATTTCCTTTTATGAAATATCTTAATCTCACATAGCCTAAATAGGAAGGATTGGTAACACTTGTTCTTTCCTTTCATAGATTAGTTGCATTTTACTTTCATTTCTATAGACTAGATTGCATTCACATTCTTAGCTTACTTGCATTGCATTGCATTCATATTGATTTCATTGGAGATATTGGCATTGTTGCCTTTGTCTTCACTTGAATCTCTCATTGTGTGGTTGACTAGCAAGGTCATGAGTTTATAGCTCTAGTTGAGAGCAATTTTACAAATCTTGCAACTCCATGCATAGAGAGCTATGGATCGATTAGTGAGGGCTCATTCTTGAGTTTCCTTGCATGTAAGGATTCATAGAAGTGTGGTCACTTTTTCACCATACACTAACAATCTCCAACCCGTGCTATGTTTGTACAAGAACTTAAGGCCATAGGAGAGTTTTCTTAATTATCTTGTTAATGTTATATCCTACCCCAAAAAATTAAAATTAAGTTATCACTTGACTATCTACTTGCAATGAATTTTCCCTGGTAGCAAATTAGAGCCCAGGCCCCCATTATGAGAAACTCCCCTAACCATGGTCCTAGAAAACCACTCATATGTTCCATATCGAAAACCAAATGAAATATCAAAAATTTAAAATAATCATAGAAAAATATCCTCATAAAAATATCATTTCCAATATAATCTCATAATAGAGTTTGGAGCATAAAAATAAAGTCAATAACATGATCATTATATATCACCATAAAAAAGGGGACACCAAAATTGTGTCATCAAAGCCTCTTACTAAGAATATCATGGAATCCTCACTAGATTCCAAAATATATAAACAAAACTAGATACTTCACAAATCTTGCAATTGTTCCCTTAGGATCCAATCATCACTAACATAATACAATCGTCATCAAAAAGAATTTTATTAGATTCAACCCTGAAATACCGAAGAGAGAATTTGGATGCTCATGTGACCTCAATTATATAGTTGGGTCCCAAATTAACATGTTATAATAATGAAAAATATGTTAATCATAAGCAATTAATAAAATATTAATACCTAATCTACAAGGTGAAATCAACTCAAAGATAAAACCCTAGGATCTGGTATTTTACCATAAATGAAACATGAACCTTCAACACTACTACCAATACATCAAGAATACACATCAATTAAAAGAAAACAACTCTTGAAAACATGAAGATGAATCACCTATACGCACATATATATTAAGTGTATTAAACAAATACATATCATCAAATTTAAGTCACAACCCTAACTTTGTCAAAGTAACAAACATACAAATGAATTATACAAGCACCCAAAAAAGGCCTGAAGTTGTATTGACAACATATTCACACAACAAGGTACAATCATTAGATCAACCTGAATAAGAGATAATTTAATACTTAGCTTACAATAGTAAAGAGAATAGATGAATGAAGTTAAACACATTTCTTACAGAGGAGGAACTCCTTTTCTAACTGAATATACCAATAATACCTTTGCAATAAAATGTAATATTTACTCACTAGAATTAAAAGTTTTGATAAATTTACACTAACATAGATATCAAAATTAGAATCGTATAAAAAAACTAAAAGACAATTTAACAAATTGAGGATACTACGTGATAATCAACACTATCAATTTAAATAGTCTTATTTAGTATTTAATATAGATAATTCAAATAATTGGTAGGTATAAATGTTATATGTAAAAATAGCCCTAACTAAACATATAGTAGTCTAAGGTAATTTAAAAGAAAACAACAAGATTAAAAGCTATATAATAAGCATTAAGTATGCTAATTATTTCACCTAACCTAGTGCCTTAGCATCTATAACTAATAGACTTCATCATCCTAGAAGCTAACCTTGACTAAATGAACTAAAATTTAATTCAATAATATTTAAAACCCTAGTTTCTAATAGTCCAAATATAATTTTATCATACCAAATCAAGATAGAACACATTCAAATTTACAAGGGTGTAATTCTATTACAATTATCAGAATCACAAAGATAGTTAAGATCATAAATACACATATATCTAAGGAGTACAAATCTCACTATAGGAACTATAATAGAGGGTAAAGCCAATAAAAAATGATTTTATTATAAAATACATTTTATGTTAATCTATTATCTTAATAGGAAAAGAATATGTTCAACCATTATACATATAATCTACATAACTGAAGAACTAGAAAAATTTAACTCATTTAGCCATGACTCATATGAAATTACAATTAAACTAGAAAGCAACCTATCTGATACCACTAACATAAAGAAATAAACCTAGTCAATATTCCAATGTTGATTGGTATATCTTTTAACATATCTTTTAAATTTTGAGGTCATTCCAGTGAGAACTATGGAAATAGTTTCAATATCTGCCAAGCAATTTCTTTTCTACTTTGTTATGAAGTAGGGCCTCCTATCTACTACTAGTATGTCCCTCACATTAAAAGGGGTTGTGGGTCGAACAACTATGGTCTGATGGATCTCAAAGGAAAGGGGGGTGTCATTTTGGTGGTTTCCATCTTTTCCAGAGTGTATGACTACGAGGATAGTTGTTGATGACCAATATGGGTCTTTTGTTGTCTTGGGTTTTTGACGTTTGGATGTTATGAGTGTCGCATGCTTCCTAGACATGTTATGGGTGGCTGAAAATGGCCAAATTTCAATTGTGTTGTGTAATATTTCTGATGATTTATAGGTTGTTTTGAATTAAGTATGGCTTGGAGTAGAATGTAGGTAGGGTAATAAGACAATGTCTCGGGTTGTAAAAATTGTATGTCCATTGCTGGTTTACTTTAGTTAGTAGTCCAAGGGTAAAAATGATGATCTATCATATATAATTTGTAAATATATATTTTATATAATATAAAATTCATGTCTTAAACTTTTTGTCGAAAAAAAGAAAACATTTCTTTTAAATTGAATATCTTTTAAAATAAATAACTAAAGCTTAGTACACCAATTTTATAAATCTTTCAACTATTTCTTAAACTATTAAACAATACATATTTGTAGAGATGTCAATCTATTAATATCTAACGCTCTATCAAGAAATATAAGCATAATGTCATATCGAAGGTAATAGAGTTGTCCTTTGCTGAGTTGTCTTCTCCTATAAGATAATATAAAGGATTTATCCTCCTTTGTTGAGTTGTCTTCTCCTATGTTATAAGACCCAATGCAATCACAATGACTTAAATTTATTATGTAGAGGAATTACTACATGCAAAAGATTGATTTCCATCTACAAGTAGCTATTTTTTGAGAACAAAAACTTCTTAGATCGTTATTCCATCATATATTAATTTAAACTGAATCTAAAATTTCTATGCCATCATTAATTATTTTATTTCATTTTATTATAACACCATCCTCTTGTATCATATCTTATTCACCTTTTTCAACACTCGTTGAGAATTTAGATACATGAACATTGAGCTATCATAGTGATTAGATGAAGTCTGTCATGAATAAGACTAACTGCTTTAGTACATGAATATATTTTTATATCATTATTAACATTCATAAATTACCATAAAAAAATTTTAAATACTAAATAGCATAAATGATAAATCAATTATTAAATTAATAATATAATTATTATTATTATCGAATTATATCAATAATAATTAGCAATATTCTAGGATCATACACATATTAATAGTATTGAATAAATGTGGTTGAATTTTTTTCTTTTTCATTTCACTACATAAAACAAGATTTATTTTAAAATTAATTTATTCAGAGCTATTCAACTCAAATTATTGAAACATAAAAATCTAATCTTATTGAAATATATAATATTAAAGAAACAAAAATAAAATATATATAGTAAGCAATAAGTATGCTAATTATTTCACCTAACCTAGTGCCTTAACATCGATAACTAATACACTTCATCATCTTAGAAGGTAACCTTAACTAAATGAACTAAAATTTAATTGAATAATATTAAAAATCCTAGTCTCTAATAGTCCAAATATAATTCTACAATACAAATCTGATGCAGGAGCATCTTGGGTCTTTGAGCAATCTTGCATCAACCAAAAACATTTCCTGATTTCTATACCTGTTTGCTGTTGTTTTCTTTCTAATTGTTGTATTTGTTGGTTTCATGGTCTGTGAAGATAAAATTATGCTGAGGACCTATTCGAGAACCTTCTCCTATGAGCACATAAATTTTGGATGGATTGTTTCAAAGTTACAACTCTTTTCCTTGCCTTTAGAACCGCGTTTTCCTCTAGTTTTGGTGCTGATTGTTCATAGTGGCAATCTTGATCCACAAAGAATTAGCCTTTTTTATCTTATTTAATTTTAGAGGCCCTAAAGTAATATCATTTCCCAAGAGTGCAAGCCCTAATTCATTATGAGTAAAAAGTTATGCCCATTTTTCTCGGGGACCTATTTTCTGCTAGTTTTCAAGTGAAAAGTGTAGTGTTTCTTCTTGAGATGTTTTGTGTGATGAAATGAGGAATTTATCCCTTAAAGGAATTTTCTTGGGTCATGGATGGACCTAAATCCAAAGTTGCATAAATTTATATTCATTCTAGCATTAGTTTTGGTTTAAATCTTTGAGACTGGACCTATAATGTAATTAAATGTCTGATTGCCTGACTTGTGGCTTAGCTGGCTATATAAGGAGTCTAGATTGATTTAGTAAGGAAATAAAGGAGATCTAAGAGGGACAATTATCAAGATACATCGTTGGAGATAAATATAGGATGTGATCTGAGACTCTCAATTCATAATTCTCATTGTATAAGGCCGAAACCTAAAAGGCCTCACAGCCGAGCATGTTGAAAGGAATAATATAAATTCTCCAATGTTGCTGCTAGTTGCTTGTCTCATATCCATTGTGATGAAGGGTGCTCCCCTTAATACCACAAACACATAACAAAAATAGAGAAACCACAACAATATGCAAGAACAGAAAATTGGCTTCTTATTATCTCCACAAATGTGGAATTACAAACTTTCAGAATTACAATATGCAAAGCCACATGGGCATTACCTTACAATATTCTGTAGGACAAAGCCTCGAACTATTACCCAGATCTACTACCCAGAACTATTCTGAACTACCTAAGACAATAATACAGCCTTCCTTATATAAGCAATTTTCCACCGCCTGGGAAGGTTCCAGAATTTTAGCCAATAAGGCCGACCAAACTTAGCATTATTTTATTTTACATTTTATTACATCATAGTCGGCTCAAGATAACCTTTGAAACCCAAACAGAAATTTTGAAGAAAACTATTTTCTGCCATTTCAGGTGGTCCAACTTCCGAAGACCATAAGTCATCACCAGTTGACCCGATCGGCTATTATAACCCCATTTCGGAAACGCCACGAAGCGCTCTACAGGCCTACCCCACACAAGCACCCATCACCCAAATTTTTGACCTCATCTGGGGCCTCTAAAGCCTTCAAAACTGAGTTCAAAGTTTCTGTACCCTGCTGCCAATACTGAAAATCTTCAATATCTTCCAATATACACTTGATCTGGCAATGAAACTTTACTGGCAGACTTATATGACCAAAATGAACCTCCAAGAAAGAAACCAGATCATTCTGAGCACATACAAAAATTACCAAAAATAGTAACTTTCCATAAATAGCAGCTCTACACAAAAATAGCCCTTATTGAATATAAAAACAGAAATATTTTTTTTTTTGGGTGATGCAAGATTGCTCTTACACCCAGGATGCTCCCGCATCAGACACCCGGGGTAATTTGAGAAGTGACCCTGTCACGACTCAGGTGTGCAGAGGAAAACCAAGACAGTTAACCTCCTCCTTTCTTAGCCATGATGAATCTTCAACAGGTCATCCTTTCCACTTGACCAGATATTCTTCATATGTCCTGTTCCTTGTGCTTCTGCCAACACGACTATCCAGTATATCTTCAATCTCCTTAGTGTCTGAACTAGTTGCTAGAATACTCCACTGTGCTGCTGTGATCTCATCTTCAACACCTCCCTCATGATACTCTATCAGATCTGAAATGTTAAACACTGGTGAAATATTTAGCTCAGTAGGCAATTCTACCTCATATGCGTTTCCTGAATCATGTTTCTTCAATATCCTGCATGGTCCAAACTTCTTCATTTTTAGCTTGTTATATGTACCAACTGGAAACCGCTCCTTCCGCAAATGAACCATGACTTCATCACCAACCTGAAATTCCTTATACCTTCTTTTCTCATCTGCCTTAGACTATGCGTTCATCTTGGTAATATGCTTCCTCACCTCCCCATGGATGTTCTTCAAGTGTTCTGTAAAATCCTCAGCTTCAGCACTACTTATTTCTCCTTTATCTATCTTCCTCAATTCAGATGCATTTCTTGGACTACTTCCATATACAATCTGGAATGGTGATTTACTAGTGCTCCTGTTGACAGAATTATTGTATGCAAATTCTGCCTGTGGTAAAATCAAATCCCATCCTGTTGGCTTATCTCCAACCAAACATCTCAGCAAATTTCCCAAACTCCTATTCACCACCTCTGTCTGTCCATCAGTCTGTGGGTGATGTGATGAACTGAACTTCAAATCTGTCTTCAACTTCTTCCACAATGTTCGCTAGAAATATCCAACAAACTTAGTGTCCCGATCTGAAACTATGGTCTTTGGCAAACCATGAAGTCTCACTACTTCTCTGAAAAACAATTCTACTACATGAACAGCATCATTAGTCTTCTTGCAGGGAATGAAATGTGCCATCTTCAAAAATCTGTCAACCACCACAAAAATTGAATCGTGTCCCCACTGAGTCCTCGGTAAACCAAGAACAAAGTCCATACTGATATCCTCCCAAGGCTTCTCTGGTACAGGTAATGGCTGATACAATCCTGTATTCTGCTTCACTCCTTTCGCCATCTGACATACTCTGCAACTCTGTACAAACTTCTTCACATCTTGCTGCAATTGTGGCCAATAATAATTCTCAGCAACCAAAGCAAGGGTTTTATCACGACCAAAATGTCCAGCCAATCCTCCACTATGCTTCTCCTTGATGAGATTCTCCCTCATAGAACTTCCTGGAATGCACAACTGACTCCCTCTAAATAGCATATCATCTTGGATGATAAAATCCATCCACTTCGTCCTGTCTAGAGTAACAGGTTCTGTACAAGCCTTCCAAGCTTCACCAAATCAGGATCCTCTGGATACAAATTCTTGAGTTCCTTGAACCCAACCACTTCAATCTGCATTTCTGTCAGCAATAGTTGCCTTCTGCTAAGAGCATCTGCAACCCTATTAGACTTTCCACTCCTGTGTTTCAAAAAAAATGTATAACTCTGCAAAAACTCAACCCATTTCAAATGCCTCTGATTCAATTTTCCTTGACTATTCAAATATTGCAAAGCTTGATGATCAGTATACAAAACAAACTCCTTAGGAAGCAGATAATGTCTCCACTTCTTTAATGCCTGAACTATAGCATAAAATTACTGATCATAAACAGAATACTTCCTCTTGGCATCATTTAACTTCTCACTGAAATACGCAACAGGTTTACCTTCTTGGCTCATAACAGCTCCTATTGCAGTACCACTAGCATCACAATCTACTTGAAACACCTTATTAAAATCTGGAAGTGCTAAAACAGGTTGTTCTGTAACTTTTTGTTTCAATAATTGAAAACACTTTTCTGCCCCATTAGTCCACTTAAACTCTTTTCTATCCCCTCTCATTGTTTCAGTCAAGGGTCCACAAATACTGCTAAAATTTCTGATAAACTTTCTGTAAAAGCTAGCTAGACCATGAAAAGATCTTACCTCAGTAGCACTCCTTGGTGTAGACCATTCAAGGATAGCCTGTACCTTCTCTGGGTCCATTTTTAGACCTTCTCCTGAAACCAGAAATTCTTTCAGAACCTCGTTCATGAGCCGCATGAAAGTGCTCGGTGCATTGGTTAGCCCAAAAGGCATGACTAACCACTCATATAGTCCTTCCTTTGTCTTGAAGGTAGTCTTCCATTCGTCTCCTTCTCTGATCCGAATCTGATGATATCCACTTTTTAGATCTATCTTTGAAAAATACACAGCTCCACTCAAACAGTCCATAATATCATCCATTCGTGGCAATGGAAACCTGTACTTGATTGTGATCTTGTTTATTGCCCTAGAATCTATACACATCCTCCATTCTCCATTCTTCTTTGGTGCTAATACCGCTGGTATAGCACAGGGACTCAGACTCTCATGGATCAATCCTTTCTGTAACAGTTCATGTACTTGTCTGTTCAACTCCTCACTTTCTGCAGGTGTCATTCTGTGTGCTACCTTATTCGGCAAACTCGCTCCTGGGATCAAGTCCATCTGATGACTGATCTTTCTGACTGGTGGTAATCCATCAGGCACGTTATCGGATACAATATCCTGAAACTCATTCAACAAATCTACAACTTCTGCAGGAACATCTTCTACTTCCTCTTTACCAGCTTTTGGAATTAAAGCAAAACATACATGCTCATGCCTCATACCATCTAGGAAATTTCTTCCATCAACAAAAGTTATCCTTGCATTACCACATACTTTTTCTTCGGTCTCCTTCAATGGCTTTAGCTTATGCCGCACTCCATCCTCTGTCAGGGAATAGATATTCGCACGGCCATCATGTATAGCACATCTGTCAAACTGCCATGGTCTACCCAACAACATATGACATGCATCCATAGATATGATATCACACAATACCTCATCTTGGTATCCGCCAATCTTGAACTTCACCAGGCATTGTTCATTGACCATGACCCTGTGGTCATCCTGTACCCAGGCAATCCGATATGGATGTGGGTGTTTCTGTCTCTTGAGCTTCAATTTTGTCACCATCTCTTCTGACACCAAATTTTCAGTGCTTCCACTATCAATAATCACATCACAACATTTACCTTCACACTTGCACCTGGTGCGAAACAGGCTCCTCCTTTGCTCAGGTTCATTCTCACCACTCAACAGGACTCTTCTGTTAATCAACGTTTCTCCTCTTTCAGCATCTTCAGAATTTGATGATCTGGCATCTTCATCTACATGTGCAACTCTGGTCTGGCCTTCATTTCTCCTGTCTGTTCTGCCTTGGCGCTGAGGACATTCAAATGCCCTATGACCTTCTTCTCCACAGTGAAAACATGTTCCACGGAAGCCACCTCTTCCAGATCCTTGTCCTCTTCCTCTTCCTCTCTGATCTCTATTATTCTGATCCTGAAAGCGATTGGAATTATTTCCTCGCTGATTCTGACTACTACGGGCCTCATCCTTCTTTTTCAGATCTTCATTTCGGCCACCATATGACCGTCCACCAGATCGTCCACCGCGACCTCTTCCGTTTTGTCTGCTCTCAAACTTCTTGTTCAGCTTTTCCTCTACTTTTAGGGCAAACTGGTATGCCTCTTCAATACTATTCATTCAAACCAGATTCAGCTCCTCCAGAATGCTTGGCCTTAATCCATTAAGGTATCGGGCAACTTTCTCCTTATCAGCTTCTACATGGCCTGTTCTGATGAGAAGTCGATAGAACTCATCTGTATACTCCTGAACAGATCTTCCTGTTTACTTCAAACTCAGCATTTTCTTCAGTAGGTCAAGCTCATAATCAACATGAATGAACTGTCGCTTCAATTTATCCACCATCCGATCCCATCTTGTGATTTTCTCCTTTCCCCTTCTATTTCACTCCAACTGAATCTCTTGCCACCATATCTTCGCATGACCTTTCAGTCTGGCCTTTGCAAATTTGACCCTATTAGGATCCTCAACATCTTCATACTCAAAATATTCCTCACATTCATTGATCTAGTCGATCAATTCTTCTGGGTTAAGATTTCCAGAAAATGTAGGAACCTCAATCTTAGGTCTTTTCCCAATCTTAGAAATGGCCCGAAAAAGTCTTTCTTCCTCCTGGTTCACAATTTCAGCTTCTCCTTCTTGATATTCTTCTTCAGTTTCATCCTCACTTTCATCTCTGACATTAAGATTCATTCCTCTACGAATCTCTTCTTGCAATGCTCGCACTTGTCTCTGCAACTCTCTAACCTCAGGTGTCACAACACCAAGTCTTCCGCCACGTTCTCTTCGTGGAGGTATTTTCACAATGCGCGCTGAAACCCTAACCACGGTCCTGGTGCAAACTATCTCATAGTCAGTGATCTGTTTACACACTCAAGAACCCCTGCTCTGATACCACTTGATGAAGGGTTCTCCCCTTAATACCACAAACACATAACAAAAACAGAGAAACCACAACAATATGCAAGAACAGAAAATTGGCTTCTTATTATCTCCACAAATGTGGAATTACAAACTTTCAGAATTACAATATGCAAAGCCACATGGGCATTCCCTTACAATATTCTGTAGGACAAAGCCTCGAACTATTACCCAGATCTACTACCCAGAACTATTCTGAACTACCTAAGACAATAATACAGCCTTCCTTATATAGGCAATTTTCCACCGCCTGGGAAGGTTCCAGAATTTTAGCCAATAAGGCCGACCAAACTTAGCGTTATTTTATTTTACATTTTATTACATCATAGTCGGCTCAAGATAACCTTTGAAACCCGAACAGAAATTTTGAAGAAAATTATTTTCTGCCATTTCAGGTGGTCCAACTTCCGAAGACCATAAGTCATCACCAGTTGACCCAATCGGCTATTATAACCCCATTTCAGAAATGCCACGAAGCGCTCTACAATCTTGATTAGCGCAAGCACCCATCACCCAAATTTTTGACCTCATCTGGGGCCTCTAAAGCCTTCAAAACTGAGTTCAAAGTTTCTGTACCCTGCTGCCAATATCGAAAATCTTCAATATCTTCCAATATACACTTGATCTGGCAATGAAACTTTACTGGCAGACTTATATGACCAAAATGAACCTCCAAGAAAGAAACCAGATCATTCTGAGCACATACAAAAATTACCAAAAATAGTAACTTTCCATAAATAGCAGCTCTGCACAAAAATAGCCCTTATTGAATATAAAAATAGAAATATTTTTTTTTTTGGGTGATGCAAGATTGCTCTTACACCCAGGATGCTCCCGCATCACATTGCGATTTCATTTCTTTCATGTGATTTAATATTGCTTCCATTGTGTAACTCTAAGAAGGGCTTGTTGTTGATTCAAGTGGAGTCAATTCTGGTTGATTCTACTTGTATCTACCTTGTCCCCTATGTCAAGTGGTATTAGAGTGAGTTATTTCTTATAGATTAGATCATTGAGAACCTTATTGGATTGGTTGTAGGGTGGAAGATCTGAGATCTGACCTATAACTTGTAGAAGGTTATGATCTTGTTGGAACCTAACTGTCAAGATGGTTCGTGGTAGAGGAAATGATAATGCTATCATGGATATGTTGAGGCAGATTGCAACTAGGCTTGAAGCTGTAGAGATAGCCTAGAGAAGGGGAGCACATCTTGAAGATGTTAGTGATGAAGAAGAAGAAGTAGCACCTAATGCTGAACCTGAAGTTGAACAAGATGAGGAAAGACTTTTGAGAGTTTTGTCTAAGGCTAATTCTAGACCTGTAGTTGAAGTTGCTTGCTATGATGGAAGACTTGAGACCGATGTACCTTTGGATTGGATCTCTGAGATGGATAAATACTTTGAGTATGAAGGTACCCCTAATAATAAAAAGGTTAAGATAGCAATCACAAAGTTGAAAGGTCACGCATCTCTTTGGTGGGATCATTTGCAAATTGAGAGATAGAAGAGAGGAAAAGAAAAGATCAAGACATGGATGAAGATGCTTGGAAAGATGAAGAAGAAGTTTCTTCCAGATGACTACCAAGTTAGTCTAATGAGAAAGATGCAAAATCTGATACAAAAGGACATGAGTGTGAAAGAATATACTGATGAATTTTACAAATTGGATATAAGATCTAGACATGTGGATGATGATGTTGAGAAAGTGGCTAGATATCTGAATGGCCTAAGGACATCTATTCAAGATGAGATCAGTTATGTGAAGATAGATAGTGTGGAAGAAGCATACCAATTTTCTTTGAAGGCTAAAGAGAGATTGACAAAAAGACATGATCAAAGATAGAGAGGAAGAGGTGGAAAATTTTAGAGAAGTAGAGACAGATCTGATGGAGAAAGTAGCAGATCTAAAAATTTAGTGCAAGATAAAGGATGAGAAGATGACCCTACTAGTAAAAGAGGTAATTACTCTAGAGGTAGGTATACTGGTTACTCTAGGAAGAACAATAATGGGAAAAGAGAAGATAAATCTTGGTTTAAAGGTACTTGTTACAAATGTGGTGAAGAAGGACACAGAGCTTTTGAATGTACTAATTTTGGAAAGAAGACTAGACATAATGGCAGAAATAATTTGGCTTGTGAAGAAGTTGAAGAAATATATAATGAACCTAAACATGGTGAGAACTTGATGCTAAGAAGGATCTTGTGTAATGATGAAGCTGATGAGGAACCTATTTTGAGGAAAAGTGTGTTCAAAACCTGATGTGAGATCACGGATAAATGTTGCAAGGTAATCATTGATAGTGAAAGTTCTGATAATTTGGCATCCCAAGAGCTAGTTAACAAATTGCAGCTGCAAAGATTGAAACATCCTAAGCCTTATCATATTGCTTGGATCCAAAAGGAGCATAAACTACTAGTCAGTGAACAATGCCTAGTTAAATTCAAAATTAAGAATTATCATGATGAAGTCTTGTGTGATATTATGCCTATGGATTGTTGTCATATTCTTTTGGGTAGACCTTGGCAGTATGATAGGAAAACTTTGGATGATGGTAGATTGAATCAATATACTATTTGGATGGATGGAAAGAAACAAGTATTATTTCCTTTAGTAGAGAAGTTTGATGAAGGTCATTGTACTATAGTCAGAGTATGTTTGTTTGATGGTAAAACATTTACAAGAGAAATGAAAAAACAAAATATTTTCTTTTCATTGAAGCATAAAAGTGGATAGTCAAATAAGGTTGCTGATGCCTTGAGATGAAGAATAAGTTTTATGATAGAGATGAGAGTTGAGGTACTTGGTTTTGATGATTTGAAACATTTGTATGATACTGATATTGATTTTGCAGAACCTTGGAAAGCTTGTAAGGAACACACACTGAGTGATAAGTGGACTGATTATTTCATTCAAGAAGACATGTTGTTTAAAAGATTTCAGTTTTGCATACCTAGAGGATCTATGAGAGAGAACATAATGAAGGAGAAACATAGTGGTGGACTTGCTGGACATTTTGGGATTGATAAGATTGTGAATTTGATTTTAGTGAGATACTTTTGGCCACATATTTACAAAGATGTATCAAGAATGGTTAGAAGTTGCAGAGTTTGTCAAGTAGCAAAAGGAACTAGTCAAAATTTGGGATTGTATACACCTTTTCATGTACCTGATAGACCATGGGAAGATGTGAGTATGGATTTTGTTCTTGGATTTCCTAGAACTCAAAGAGGTAATGATTCTATTTTGGTAGTGGTTGACATATTTTATAAGATGGATCATTTCATACCTTGTAAGAAGACATCTGATGCATTGCATGTAGCTGAATTATTCTTCAAGGAAGTGGTAAGATTGCATGGTTTTCCTAAGTCTATTGTTTAAGATAGAGATACTAAGTTTACTGGTTACTTTTGGAGGACACTTTGGAAAAAGATGAATACTGAATTGAAGTTTAGTTCTACATGTCACCCTCAAACAGATGGACAGACTAAAGTTGTTAACAAAAGTTTGGGAAACTTGTTGAGATGTTTAGTTGGAGATAAGCCTGCTAATTTGGATTTAGTTTTGGCACAAGTAGAGTTTGCATATAATAATTCTATGAATAGAAGCACTAAGAAGACACCATTTGAGATTGCTACTGGATTTCATCCTAAGGGAGCTATAGAGCTGAGAGATTTACCTACTGAGACAAGAAGAAGTACTGAAGCTAAGGATTTTACAATGTACATGAGAACTTTACATGATGAAGTTAAAAGGAATTTGGAGGACATTAATATGAAATATAAATAGAAAGCATACAAGAGAAGGAGACATAAATCTTTTGAAGTTGGAGATGAGGTTATAATTCATTTGAAAAAGAATAGATTTCTAGTTGGTACCTGCAACAAGCTGAAAATGAAGAAGTTTGGACCTTGTACGATTCTAAAAAAGTTTGACAATGGTAATGTTTATGAAGAGGAACTACCAGAGGACATGGATATATCACCTATATTCAATATTGTTGATATATTTGAGTACTTTGAATCAAATGATAAGATTGAAAATGATCTAGACTATCCTAAGAAGAACAGAGACAACATTGAGAAGATCTTGAATAAAAGAGTGAGCAAGAGTACAAGAGGAAAAGACTACATGGAATATCTAGTTCAGTGGAAAGGCAAGCCAGTTGAAGATAGTTAATGGATTACACAAGATGAGTTGGATCTTTATGATTCAGGTCAGAATATGAGTAGTGCCTGATGTGGACATCACTTTTTTATTTACCCTAGGTGTCTGATGTAGGGGCATCTTGGGTCTTTGAGCAATCTTGCATCAACCAAAAACATTTCCTGATTTATGTACTTCTTTGCTATTGTTTTCTTTATAATTGTTGTATTTGTTAGTTTCATGGTGTGCAAAGCTTATATTATACTAAGGAGCTATTTGGGACCCTTCTCCTATGAGAACATAAAGTTTGGATGGACTATTTCAAACTTACAACTATTTTTCTTGTCGTTAGAACTGTATTTTCCTATAGTTTTGGTGTTGATTATTCATAGTGGTGATCTTGATCCATAAAGAATCAGCCTTTGTGCTCTTAAAAACTTTTAGAGGACCTAAATTAATATCATTTCTCAAGAGTGAAAGCCCTAATTTATTATGAGTAAAAAGTTATGCCCATTTTTCTCTGGGACCTATTTTCTACCAGTTTTTGAGTGAAACATGTAGTGTTTCTTCTTGCAATGTTCTGTGTGATCAAATGGGGCTTTATGCCCTTAAATTCATGTTCTTGGGTCATGTATGGACCTAAATCGAAAGGTGCATCAATTTATATTCATTCTAGCATTAGTTTTGGTTTAAATCTTTGAGACTAAACTTATAATGTAATTAAATGTTTGACTGGCCGACTTGTGGCTTAGCTGGCTATATAAGGAGTCTAGATTCATGTAGTAAGGAAATAAAGGAGATCTAAGAGGGATAATTATAAAGATACATCATTGGAGACAAAGATATGATGTGAGCTGAGACTCTCAATTCATAATTCTCATTGTATAAGGCCGAAACCTGGAAGGCCTCATAGTCGGACATGTTGAAAGGAATAATATAAATTCTCTATTGTTACTACCAGTTGCTTGTCTCATATCCATTGTGATTTCATTTCTTTCATGTGATTTCATATTGCTTTCATTGTGTAACTTTGAGCAGGGCTTGTTGTTGATTCAAGTGGAGTCAATTCTACTTGATTTTGCTTGTATCTACCCTATTCCCTATGTCAAAATCCAAGATAACACTAATTCAAAATTACAAGGGTGTAATACCACTACAAGTATCACAATAAAAAAGATACATAAATAATTTAAGATCATAAAGACACATATATCTAACGGGTGACTATATCGTTGGAGGAACTATAATAGGGGGTAGTTGTTTGAGAGGGTGTCATGTTGTCCAAAGTGTTTGGCTACAAGGATAGCTGTTGACAGTAGATATAGGTTTTTTCTATGTTGTATTTTTGAAGTTTAGATGTTATAGGCATCCAATGCTTCCTAAATCATTATTTGTAAAATCTCACACACACATGAATATATTTCTATATCATTATAAACATTCATAAATTACTATCGAAGAGTTTTAAATATTAAATAATATGAATATTAAACAAAATACTAAGTTAATGATATGATAATGATTATTATTAAATTATATCCAATTAATATCAACAAGTGCCTTGTAATGGCAAAGTACTTGCCTTAATAATAATAATAATAATAATAATAAAGTTTTTCCAAATTGTATTATGGCTATTTCATACAAATATAATTAGATTGATTAATTGTTTAGGAGTTTGATATTAAGTTAATAATGATAAGTTAAAATAAACAAATATCCATTGTTGTAGTTACTAAGTACAAGTATAATTGGTATTAATCACAATGTAATTAATATTATAGTTATGTCATATAATAGATAAAGTCTTATATTAATTTAGAATTATAAATATATAATAATTATAAATATTTTACTCTTTTATTTTACAATTTTAAAATATTTAATTATCAAAGTTTAAATCAAATTAATAAAAATAAAAGAAAATTAATCCTTCTCAGAATTATCATATTTCACGCAGATATCGTTACAGCCACTCGTGAAAGTATTGCAATTCCCATGATAGTGACCGCTAAAGAATCCGCATAATCCGTAGTGTCGTCATATACCATGGGCTCTTTGTAGTTACCAAGAAATCCCATAATCTGTAGTCATCATATATCTATTTAGAAAATAAATATCGATTAAAGAGGAGAAGAAGAAGAATGCATTTTACCAGACGCAAAAGCAGAAGAAGAGGCCAGGAGCAATAACAAGAACGCGCATATGTACACCTTCGCCATCTGTGCAATCAGTTGTCTATTCTGTGACAAAAAGTTTAATCATGCTAATATTTATAGTTGAAGCGGGCAATTTATATATTTATCTATTGCTGAAACAGGAATTTTATATATTTATGGAATCTGCGGTTTGATGAATAAATTTTAATCGGTCGTTAATAGGGATGAAAAACTTACAATGACAACATAAATTAATTGCCTTTTACGCAGCTGTGACGGTACCTACAAAGCTTTAGATTTGCCGTTTGCCCTTGTAATCCAAATTATGCACTTTGGAGTTCGCAGGTGCAGCATCTTATTAATCAAACCTAGGACAGAAATCTCCAATTCCAAATGCAGGTCATTAATCTTGCTATTATTTAATTACATTAACATAGCTGAAGCGATATGTTCGTAAATGATGAATACAAGTGCAATTTGAATTTTCCAACATTTTGATTTCTCATTTTAACTGTATAAGTGGAAATACAAAATACAACCGCCAAGTCAGTAAATAGAAGAGTAGATGTTAATAATATAATAACTGGAAAATAACATTAATTTTATAATGTAATTGTTAAGTTGTAGCACTGTTCTTTATTAGGGGCAGATAAGTTGGAACATTATTAATGGTGTCACCATTGCTCAAATCCCCATACACTCATTGAGCTATTGTGATGGCGGCCTGATGTTCTAATGAGCTAGTATGTTTGCAAAAAGTTTATGGAATAAAAAATTAGTCTGCATCATAGTAATGATTTCAATGTAAGTCTACACATGGATAATTGTCAAATGTTTGAAAGAAAGATTGCTTAGTTTTAGGATGTGCTCACGCCACTGGTTGATACTCATTTCACCTAGATTAACTTTGCCCTTTATCATCTCTTGGTCACATCTTGCAAAATGTTCTGAGGTGTCTCCACAAATATCTGAAGTAAATGAAGTTGATCAACAGTAGGGGAGGGAGTTTCATGGCACGAATGACAATTCACAATCTTAGAAGAACAATGACAAGCTGTGTGTGAGAGAGAGAGACTTACATAACAATAAAAAATTTCAATATATTTTAAATAAATTAAATTTTTACTTAATATAAATAATTCTTAGAAAAGAAGAAGAAGAATTAGAATTAATTATATTAAAAATTAAAATAGAATATCTTAAAAAAGAAAATAATAATATTCTTATCAAAAGAAGAAAATAATCAAAAATAGATTTTTAGTTAATTTAAAAAATAACTACCTATAAATTTAATAAGAAAGGAAATCAAATAAAGAAGAAAAATTAGAATATAACTACCTTTTAAAATCTATTGAAAAAACAAGATTAAATATACTAATAAAAGAAGAAAATATTGATGAGAAAAGAGAAATGGTTTTGGTCTAGGAGGGTGGTTGTAGAAGCTCGGAAAAACATCTCTTATCTCTTTCTTTGGTCTATGTGGTTGTGGTCTCTTTGAAGTTATTTTCTTATTTACCAAATGCTAAAACTTTGATTTTTGGGGGGTTTATATTGTAGAGAGGTGGGAGTTATATTCTTGGCTCGATGGAGTTTACAATTGGGATATTCCTTGAATATAATTCCATCTAAATCTATGGATGTTTTATATGCTTCCTCTTCTCTACATGCAATGCTTAACGATCATTGGAGCATAACTTTTGACGAGGATGTCATTTATTTCAATGTCTGTCATAAAATTAAGAAGTTGAAATGGTGTTTTGGAGAGATGATTGGAATGTCACATCCAGGTGATTTTATTGGAAATATTTTTGAAATTATTGGTATTGATGTTTTTTTCATTAATGTCAACATATCTTTGAATAAGGTAATCCAAAAGTTGCAAACACATTGGCTAGACAGGTTACAGAGAATTGTATAGGTCCAATGTACGGTGAGTTAGCTCCTGCAACCTAATATTTTAGTAGAATACATGTTTACTACATCTGGTTATCTCTGTATATGTTTATATGATCATTTTCTTAAGTTATGGACAAATTTTTAAAGACTAGCTATAGTGCCATTAACTGGGAAACTCAGAGAGTTGGTCTTAGTATGTGAAGCATATCTTTAGTATGAAATTGAATGAAGTCTTGCAAACTTAAGGAATGTCAGAAGACACATGAGAGAGTCTATTGTATGATCACATAGTACTTGTGTAACTGGTGACGTGATATGTGGCAAGTACTATAGTGAAGATTCATATGGAAGCTGACCTAGGACTAATAGTGTATTCTTGATTAATCAAGTATGGACTAAAGCTGTGGCAGACTTTTTTATGATTTGTAATTATTGTAATATTGTTAAGGATGTTATTCATATCTTTGCATGGGTCTATGTAATAATATTTTTTATAGAAGAGGTCCTATAATTGGCCGACCTAAGAATTATGTATGTAACTTGTATATAAGGAAGTCTATGCTTATGATTATAAATGTTGTGTGCGAGCTTGCGAGATGAAAGGATTGATGATGTATAGAAGAGGTTATGCATTCAAGGACAAGGAATGATTGTTTTGGCAGAGATTAGTTCTAGAAGTTAGTCCAGATAATATTATTATAAATATTTAAGATGTTTCGACAGTGAGTCCTAAAGGTTCACTTAACCTTTCATTCCTCAAGGTATTAGGTTGTGAGCCATTTGTAATAAATCTTTAATAGGGTTGTCACTCCAATATGGTCTTCCCTCTAAAAAGGATTGTATTATTATACTCAATCAACTCTTGCATAGGATAGAAATCTTTGTTGAGTTATTATACTTATAGTACTAGTTTGAGGGTGCTATGGACCCATCAGGGTTTTTCCGTTCACAAGGTTTTAGTCAAAATAAATATTGGTGTTATTTTTTTTTTTGTGCAAATGGTTTATATTTGAAATTAAGATGAATAAGTATCAAGTGATTTACCACCCTAGGCCCCCTCTATGTTGAGTGGAACATTGTTACATTAACAATTGGTATCAAATTTATTGGTCCTCAAAGAGAAATCTTGAACTCTAGAGGAAAAAGATCTAAGATCTCTTACTACAAGAAAGAAAGTCCCAAGTTTGACGCAAAGAATTTTTATACTTGGAAAGATAAGATTTAGAATCATTCATTTTGTTTAGGCTTGTATTATTGGTTGGTAACCAAGAAAGATGTAGTAATAAAGATTGAAGATGAGTTGGAAGATCCTGCTATAACTAATAATGAAAAGAAGATGTTTCAATATAACATGTGATGAAGGGTGCTCCCCTTAATACCACAAACACATAACAAAAATAGAGAACAACAACAACAATATGCAAGAACAAAAAATTGGCTTCTTATTATCTCCACAAATGTGGAATTACAAACTTTCAGAAGTACAATATGCAAAGCCACATGGGCATTCCCTTACAATATTCTATAGGATAAAGCCTCGAATCAATACCCAGATCTACTACCTAGAACTGCCCTAAACAACACTACGGGCCTTCTTTGCATAGGCAATTTCCACTGCCCAAGAAGGTTCCAAAAATTTAGCCATAGGGCTGACCAAACTTAGAATTATTTTATTTTACAATTTATTACATCAAAGTCAGCTCAAAATAAATTTTGAAACCCAAACAAAAATTTTGAAGGAAAATCATTTTCTGTCATTTTAGGTGACCCAACTTCCAAAGACCATAAGTCATCACCAGTTGACCTGATTGACTATTATAACCCCATTTTAGAAAGGCCACGCAGTGCTCTATAGGCTTGACTTGCACAAATGCCCATCACCCAAATTATTGACCTCACATGGGGCCTCTAAAGCCTTCAAAACTGAGTTCAAAGTTTCTGTACCCTGCTACCAATACCACAAATTTTTAGTATCTCCAAAGCTAGACTTGATCTGTCAATGAAACTTTACTGGTAGGCTGATACGACTGAGATGAACCTCAACATGTGAAATCAAAATGTTCCTAGATCATATGACCAACTTACTAAAAATACAAGTTTCCACAAATAGCAGCTCTACACAAGATAACCCTTATTGAACACAAAAATAGAAATATTTTTGGGTGATGCAAGATTGCCCTTACACCCAAGATGCTCCTGCATCAACATGGTAGCCTAAGAAGAACTAATACTTGTGAATTATCTGAAGATGAATTATGTGAGATCAGAGATCTAGAAAAATCACATGATATATGTAAATGATTGATAGCTTTATGTGAAGGAGATATGTAAACTAAAGGAGGCAAACTTTAGAATTGGAGAGCAAGGATGGAGACACTTCTGATGAAAGAAGATGAAACAATAAATTTATTTTCAAAGGGTTATAGAATTTTTCACCACGTTCAAGAATAATGAAGGAACTTACACTAAGGATGGAGTCATTTTAAATATTCTAATATCTTTGACACCAATGTACAAAACTAAAGTGCACTCTATAGAGGGGATCATTCCATTAACTAAGAACTTCACAAGGAAAATCTTAGTGTTGAAGATAACAACATTTTAAATATGAAAACTTAAGGATCATTTACGAAAAGTTGAGACATTCAAGGAAATAGTGAATAAAAAAGAAAATCTAGGAACTAGTCTTGTAGGTTCCAACAACATAAAAAGAAAATGCAACAAAGAATTCGGAGATTATCCTAAGTAATGGGAGAAAATTGAAGAACTGGAAAAAAATGTGGATGAGAAGATCCTAGCCATGATCTTCAATCTATCATACCATGCTCGAGGTTTTCTCTTAAGAGGGTTTTCCTTGAAAATAATGTTGGTGTTATTGTGTTATGGTTGTTTTTCTTTGTGTATATGGTTTATATTTGGAATTAAGATTATTTAGTATCAACCGCTTCACCTCCCCTCCCTTTTAGTTTATTGGGACATTCTTACTTAAAAAAATTTATTTGGAAGTATTATTGGATGGTACTTCATATTGGAGAAATCATGCTCTTATTTATAATTTTTTCTAGGAATTCAATATTCTATACTCATCCTTGAATTTTGGGTGAGATGAGTGTGGAATCTTGATAGAAACATAAAACTAATGCTGGTAGCCAACAATTATTTTTTGGTTATTCTCTCTTGGATGGAAAATAAAAGTAAATCATAATTGATGTTGGCCCATATTTATTTAACCAAGTTGGGGTCTCCCTCAAACCTTAGCACATGATTTTCAACTCTATAGAAAATATTTCCTTGAGAGTACTTATTTGGGTTTGTCTTTTGAGGCTTACCTTATAGTTTCTATGAGATAACTTTTATCTTTCCATTGGACTTATACTAGACAATTATATCGGTCATGATTCCCAAACTTAAGACATAAGGGTAATTTGTTATGCACACTTATATTTTGAAGATTATTTATATAAATAATCAGTAGATTCTATTGATACATTTCTTAGATCCCCCTCTAGGATGTAATAGATAGATTATGAGACACTACCATTTAGATATAGAATCTATTATGATTATGGGTATTTAGAAAGAATAAGGCTTAGATTTCAATCATACACATGATCTCAAGAATCCATAGAATTTTCAATGAAATATTATCAATTGTAAAAATATCTATCCCCCATTAATGATGATGTATAAGAGGCCTCAATCATTCAACAAAATACCTTTCCAACTACATGAATATCCATATTAATTGATTCCCTATGTCAAGTGAAATTAGGAATAACAACTCTAGAGATTTGAGGAGTATCTATTGAACTAGGAATTTATCATAGACATAACTTATTTATTTTGAATAGTTCAAGCTAGTTCAAAATTAAAGAATCCTCCAAATTTATTTGTGAATGTATAATAATTTTACTTTCAAATCTCACCTCTATTTTACATTATCACTCTTTTCCTATATACATATTTTATTTATGTATCAAGGTTGACTAATTAGCCAATGTTTGACTATTATACCAAACAATTTATCTCTTTTCAATGTGTAGGAATAGATGGAACTAATTCCATGACTAGATCTGGACTCTATAGGAGCTTACCTGTAATTTGAGACTCAAGATAGGAAAAAATACTAGGAGACAGTTGTACTACATGACTTGGTCCAAGGCCAAGTTGATGAACATGACTTGGTTTTCCATTTATATTTCAAATTGAAATCACAAGTCAATTACTATTTTTAGGTCCTATTTCTAACAGCAGAATTTTTCTACCTAATTTTTGTATGTTTATATTTTCTCAAAGTTAATTTACTTCACTAATTTTTCATGTCTTTCTCCCATAGTTCCATTTTTTTCCCATATTCTTCTAGTCTACATAAGATAATTATCATTGCACATGTCTAACACTTTTACCTCCTTAACCCTAGTGGCTCATCTTCCATCTAGATATACTCATAGAAAATAGCATGTTTTTCTCTATTTTCTTATGTAACATTTTGGTTTTCCAAGAATCTTACATGAAAGTTTTTTTTGGATAGATAGATGTATTTTTCATTACGTTTCAAGTACAATTGTGTTCCCTTTATGTCCTAGTTACATTCATCTTGCATAAAATTAATGAATACTTAAATCTTTAATGTTTTAGATATCATTTACATGTTAATTATTTCATTTCATGTAATATTTCGATGATCATTTTACTACTATTTTTTATCAATTGAGAATTTTCCTTATTCATGCTCTTGTGTATGAGCATCATATATTTAATTCCTAGCTATATAATTCTATTGAGAACAAGGAATAGACTTATGAGATATTTTCATCTTGAGTCCTCTAATATATTACATGGGAATGTAGATGAAACATTAAGAGTGTCTCTGACTATTGTTGAGAATCCATCTTCCCATTCTTCTTATGAAGTAGATTAAAGCATAAGAGTGTCTCTTAAACCTAAGTGCAAGAACACTCCTATGATTTTGAAAAAAATGAGCAATGGCTATGTTAAGAACATTATAATAGGAAATTCATCTTCTTGGTAAAAAAATATTAAGGAAGTTTACTCACAATGAGGATAATGGTGATGATTTATTATGAGCGATTTCTCATCTTATAAATGAAAATGTTAATCCTATAAAAAAAATGTATTCAAGTTATTGGTCTCTCTTATCCTAATGTTGGTGATAGGAATTCTATTTACATTCTTACTTTATTACCTATTCTTGATCCATACACTCCACCTCTCATGAATACATCCATTTCATAAACTAATCCTACACACGCTAGTCTCATAAGTATTCCTAACCCTATTATTCTTACTCATACAAGTGTATGATGTATTTTCCAACTATAATCTATACTTACTATATTGTCCCACATTCATATTATAATAATCCTTTTATTTCATATAGTGTTCCAAATATTCCACTTTCAAATATGTACAATACCAATATATCTACTTAACAAACTAGTAACAAAATTACAAAAACTATGTAAAAAAAAATTGCATCCATGATTCAATAAAAATTTAATCTCCCTACTTGTGACATTTATTTTTGTTTGTCTCTTAACATCATTCACGCCATTATCCATGAAGATATTTACATAGCTCATTTAGAAAATTATACTACAAAATGTGTTTTCTTTAATGATCACACACTTGATATTGAGAGGGGGGGGGAGAATTGGCATACACTAAAATTATTCCTTTATAATTAATTCTCACAAAAATCCATCACAAAACTTAATTATAAAATGAAAAATTAAAATCACAACACATAAGCACCAAGATTTTTATACATGGAGAATGTTCCTCTTGAATTCATTTAGTGTTCTCATTAGTGAAGAAAAGATCAAGTCTGCATGAACGTAAAGAAGTTAGTTAGTGAAGAAAAAGGTAGTCGGTAAGACAAGGCATAATAGTACCAAGCATAAAGAAATGCATATATCTATCCATGTACACAGAGAAGAATGGTAACCGAATAGGGAGAATACCGAGAAAGTATGTTAATTGAGAAATAAAATTACCGAGAAGGAATAAAATGTTAAATAAGCATAAAATGAAAGATTACCAAGTGATACAAGATGAATACAAAAGTTTTATCAGATTCTACTAAGAAATAAAATGGTTTATGAAGATTTAGGTAACTGCTAGGTAAGATTTATTGGAAATGAAACATGATTATAGATGATCCCAAGGCATAGATTGAACTAGTGAAACTAAAGTAGATATTTCTTGGAAAATGGAAATCAATATTGATCATTGATATATTTGACTGAGATTTCTAGAAGGATCAGAACCCTAATTTGGTCAAGTAATCAGGAAGCTACAAAAACAATACATAATGATGGATCGAAAGAGACATAGAGAGAAAATATAGTGAAGCACATAAATCAGAGAAGACACAAAGCAGTTAAGGCTATCAAGAATAGGAATTGAATGAATTTTTATGAAATCAGTAAGAGAAACTACATGATACTACAAAGAACACAAAGAATTTGAATTACCATATAGGTAGATGCATTATTACAGATCAGTTATTAATTTGATACATCATTATTTTTTTATTCTTAAATCCCACATGTATTGGGTATGCTTTAGCAATATTTTTTAATATAAATTGCTTAATAGAGTGCACACTTAACAAGTTCTGAAAAATCCTTTAACTAGGTCCAATTTAGCAGGTCTTATTTTGTATTAATCTTAATAGGGTAAATCACCAAAAGTAATATTTTGTAAGCTCTAACTAAGAAACCTTTATGATATTGTAGTTAAGGATTGTGGGTGTCATCCGCACTACAACTTTCCTCTCTAACCAAGGGATTCTACGTGACCAAAACCATGTGTTTTAAATGTGTTGAAATGTGTTAAATGTGTAATGGATGAATGAGTTCACTTTAGTTTATTTACATTCAGAAAATAGTTTGTTAAGTTTTATGCATGAAAATATAAAGGTGATAAAACAGTTATGGAAGGTTAAAACTTTTACAAGGTTCTAATTCATCCCCCTCTCTCAACACCTTAACTTTCCAACAATTGGTATTAGACTTGATTCTCTTATTTAGAAGTGTAACGAATTGAGAGGAAAGATTTGAATTGAGATGAAAAGATATAGGTATGAAAAGGTGATTGAGAATATGAACATGGAACTGAAATATGAAAATGATTGGATTCATAATCTTAGAATAAAATTGAAGAATTAACTAAACAAGAGAAATGGGTTAGGCCATCAAATTGAAAGAAACTCAAGATCAGGTTAAAAAACTAGAAGAAAAGTCAAATGGAAGCTTCTATGATGAATCTAAGGCTTCCATATCATATCTAAGTAAAAATAACAAAACCCTAAATGAGTAGATAAAATCATTGAAGAAGAAAAAAGAAGTTGAATCGGTAAGAATATGTAAAGTCCTAGAAAAAAGAGAAAAGATTGAGATGATAAGATATTCATAGATGATGAGAAAAAGAAAATGAGTGCAAGACTAGATGATAAAGATATGAAAATATAGAGTTTGACACAAAAAAAACATAACATGATAGATCAACCAATCAATATTAATCATGACATGAAAGGAATGTGGAAGAGATTGTTGAACTAAGATAAAAAATAAAATGAACATCTGAAGAATGATTTCAAAACTAAAAAAGAAACCACTAAAGGATAAAGAAATATCAAGAAAGCATAATAAAACTAGATGAATAGTTAAAATATAAGAGGAGAATAAGAGATATCAGTGCATTAGGCTTTTGAGAAGAAAATATGTATACCAATCCAAGACACAAGAAGCCAGTATGTAATCCCTGTAAAAACTAGGCAACAAAACAAATGTATACAAAAGTAACGTCGGTAAGTCACCTACTACTAAATTTAATGGATACTGTTATAACGGAAATAGGTATGGTCATGTATCATCTTAAAATGGAAGCACTTCAATGATAAGAGCATTTAGCCCTCTGAGTAAGTGGTCTGGGGTCATGTTAAGCACCTTGATTAGGTCTTTGCATGTATTTGGATTTCTCCCCACTTTCCACTTCTTTTCTACACTTGATTTCTTCATTATAGCTGAAATTAAGGTTAGGTTCTCGAGGATTATCCTTAATTTCCCTCTTCCATGGCTTTATTTTCTAGGTAGGACATAGAAATAGTGATGAAGGGTGCTCCCCTTAATACCACAAACACATAACAAAAATAGAGAAACAACAACAATAATATGCAAGAACAGAAAATTGGCTTCTTATTATCTCCACAAATGTGGAATTACAAACTTTCAAAATTACAATATGCAAAGCCACATGGGCATTCCCTTACAATATTTTGTAGGAAAAAGCCTTGAATCAATACCCAGATCTACTACCCAGAACTACCTTAGACAACGCTATGGGCTTTCTTTATATAGGAAATTTCCACCGCCCGAGAAGGTTCCAAAAATTTAGCCCTAAGGGCGGACCAAACTTAGAATTATTTTATTTTTCAATTTATTACATCAAAGTCAGCTCAAAATAACTTTTGAAACCCGAACATAAATTTTGAAAGAAAATTATTTTCCACCATTTCAGGTGACCCGACTTCCAAAGACCATAAGTCATCACTAGTTGACCCGATTGACTATTATAACCCCATTTCAGAAATTCCACGAAGTGCTCTACAGGCTTGACCCATGCAAAGCGCCCGTCACCCAATTTTTTGACCTCATCCGGGGCCTCTAAAGCCTTCAAAACTGAGTTCAAAGTTTCTGCACCCTGCTGCCAATACCAAAAATCTTCAATATCTTCAAAACTAGACCTGATCTAGCCATGAAACTTTGCTGGCAAGCTGATATGACTGAGATGAACCTCCACATGTAAAATCAAAACATTCTGAGATCGTAAGACTAACTTACTAAAAATAGCAAGTTTCCATAAATAGCAACTTTGCACAAGATAGCCCTTATTGAATACAAAAACAAAAAATATTTTTGGGTGATGCAAGATTGCTCTTACACCCAGGATGCTCCTACATCAAACACCTAGGGTAATTTGAGAAGTGACCCTGTCACGACTCAGTTGTGTAGAGGAAAACCAAGATGGTTAACCTCCTCCTTTGTTAGCCATGATGAATCTTCAACAGGTCATCCTTTCCATTTGACCAAATAATCTTCATATGTCCTATTCCTTGTGCTTCTGCCAACATGACTGTCCAGTATGTCTTCAATCTCCTTGGTGTCTGAACTACTTGCTGGAATACTCCACTATGCTACTGCAACCTCATCTTCAAGACCTCCTTCATGATACTCTGTCAAATTTGAAATGTTAAACACTGGTGAAATATTCAGCTCACTAGGCAATTCTACCTCATATGCATTTCCTGAATCATGCTTCTTCAATATCCTACATTGTCCAAACTTCTTCATTTTCAGCTTGTTATATGTACCAACCCGAAATCGCTCCTTCCGCAAATGAACCATGACTTCATCTCCAACCTAAAATTCCGTATGCCTCCTTTTCTCATCTGCCTTAGCCTTATACTATGCATTCATCTTGGTAATATGCTTCCTCACCTCCTCATGGATGTTCTTCAAGTGTTCTGCAAAATCCTCAGCTTCAGCTCTACTTATTTCTCCTTTATCTATCTTTCTCAATTCAGACACATTTCTTGGACTACTTCTATATATAATTTGGAATGGTGATTTACCAGTACTCCTGTTGACAAAATTATTGTATGCAAATTCTACCTGTGGTAAAATCAAATTCCATCCTATTGGCTTATCTCCAACCAAACATCTCAGTAGATTTTCCAAACTTATATTCACCACCTCTGTCTATCCATCAGTCTGTGGATGATGTGATGAACTGAACTTCAAATCTATCTTCAACTTCTTCTACAATGTCAGACAGAAATATCCAACAAACTTAGTATCTCGATCTGAAACTATGGTCTTTGGCAAACCATGTAGTCTCACCACTTCTCTAAAAAATAGTCCTGCTACATGAACAGCATCATTAGTCTTCTTGCAAGGAATGAAATGTGCCATGTTTGAAAATCTGTCAACCACCACAAAAATTGAATCATGTCCCTGCTAAGTTCTTGGTAAACCAAGAACAAAGTCCATACTGATATCCTCCCAAGGCTTCTCTGGTATAGGTAATGGCTAATACAACCCTGTATTCTGCTTCACTCTTTTCGCCATCTGACATACTCTGCAACTTTGTAAAAACTTCTTCACATCTTGCTACAATTGTGGCCAATAATAATTCTCACCAACCAAAGCAAGGGTTTTATCATGACCAAAATGTCCAGCCAATCCTCCACTATGCTTCTCCTTGATGAGATTCTCCCTCATAGAACTTCGTGGAATGCACAACTGACTCCCTCTGAATAGCATATCATCTTGGATGATAAAATCCAGCCATTTCATCCTATCTAGAGTAACAGGTTCTGTACAAGCTTTTCAAGCATCACCAAAATCAGGATCCTCTGGATACAAATTCTTGAGTTCCTTGAACCCAACCACCTCAATCTGCATCTCTGTGAGCAATAGTTGCCTTCTGCTAAGAGCATCTGCAACCCTGTTAGACTTTCCACTTCTATGTTTCAAAACAAATGTATAACTCTGCAAAAAATCAGCCCATTTCAAATGCCTTTGATTCAACTTTCCTTGACTGTTCAAATATTGCAAAGCTTGATGATCAGTATACAAAACAAACTCCTTAGGAAGCAGATAGTGTCTCCACTTTTTCAATGCTTGAACTATAGCATAAAATTCTTGATCATAAATAGAATATTTTCTCTTGGCATCATTTAACTTCTCACTGAAATAAGCAACAGGTTTACCTTCTTGGCTCATAACAGCTCCTATTGCAATACCACTAGCATCACAATCTACTTGAAACACCTTATTAAAATTTGGAAGTGCTAAAATAGGTTGTTCTATAACTTTTTGTTTCAACAATTGAAAACTCTTTTCTGCCCCATTAGTCCACTTAAACTCTTTTCTATCCCCTCTCATTGTTTCAGTCAAGGGTCCACAAATATTGCTAAAATTTCTGATAAACTTTTTGTAAAAGCTAGCCAAACCATTAAAAGATGTTACCTCAGTAGCACTCCTTGGAGTAGGCCATTCAAGGATAGCCTATACCTTCTCTGGGTCCATTTTTAGACCTTCTGCTAAAACTACAAATCCCAAATAGACTAACTCTTTCTTCACAAAACTGTACTTCTTCAAATTAATCAACAATTTCTCATCTCTCAACTTCTCAAACACCATATGAATATGCATCATATGTTCCTCCAATGTCTTGCTAAAAATCAAAATATCATCTAGGTAAACAATGACAACCTTACCCAGAAATCCTTTCAGAACCGCATTCATGAGCCGCATGAAAGTGCTCGGTGCATTGGTTAGCCCAAAAGGCATGACTAACCACTCATACAATCCTTCCTTTGTCTTGAAGGCAGTCTTCCATTCATCTCCTTCTCTGATATGAATCTAGTGATATCCACTCTTCAGATCTATCTTTGAGAAATACACAGCTCCACTCAAAAAATCCATAATATCATCCATTCGTGGCAATGGAAACCTATACTTGATTGTGATCTTGTTTATTGCTTTGGAATCTGTACACATCCTCCACTCTCCATTCTTCTTTGGTGCTAATATCACTGGTACAGCATAGGGAGTCAAACTCTCTCAAATCAACCCCTTCTGCAATAACTCGTGTACTTGTCTGTTCAACTCTTCACTTTTTTCTGGTGTCATTCTGTGTGCTGCCTTGTTTGGCAAACTGGCTCCTGGAATCAAATCCATCTGATGACTGATCTTCCTTACCGGTGGTAATCCATTAGGTACATTATCAGATACAATATCTTGAAACTCATTCAACAAATCTGCAACCTCTACAGGTACATCCTCTACTTCTTCTTTACCAACTTTTGGAATTAAAGCAAAACACACATGCTCATGCCTCATACCATCTAAGAATTTTCTTCCATCAACAAATGTTATTCTTGCATTATCACATATCTTTTCTTCGGTCTCCTGCAATGGCTTTAGCTTATGTCGCACTCCATCCTTTGTCAAGGAATAGGTATTCACATGACCATCGTGTACAACACATCTGTCAAACTGCCACAGTCTACCCAACAACATATGACATGCATCCATAGAGATGATATCACATAGTACCTCATCTTGGTACCCACTGATCTTGAACTTTACTAGACACTGTTCACTAACCATGACCTTGTGGTCATCCTACACCCAGGCAATCCGATATGGATGTGGGTGTTTTTATCTCTTGAGCTTCAACTTTGTCACCATCTCTTCTGACACCAAATTGTCAGTGTTTTCACTATCAATAATAACATCACAACATTTACCCTCACACTTGCATCTAGTGTGAAACAGGCTCCTCTTTTGTTCAAGTTCATTCTCACCACTCAGCAAGACTCTTCTGTTAATTATCATTTCTCCTCTTTCAGCATCTTCAGAATTTGATGATCTAGCATCTTCATCTACATGTGCAACTCTGGCCTGGCCTTCATTTCTCCTATCTGTTCTATCTTGGCACTGAGGACATTCAAATGCCCTATGACCTTCTTCTCCATAGTGAAAACATGTTCCATGGAAGCCTCCTCTTCTAGATCCTTGTCCTCTTCCTCTTCCTCTCTGATCTCTATTACTCTGATCCTGGAAATGATTGGAATTATTTCCTCTCTAATTTTGACTGCTATTGGCCTCATCCTTCTTTTTTGGATCTTCATTTCGGCCACCATATGACCATCCACCAGATCTTCCACCACGACCTCTTCCATTTTGTCTGCTCTCAAACTTTTTGTTCAGCTTTTCCTCTACTTTTAGGGCAAACTGGTATGCCTCCTCAATACTGTTCATTCAAACCAAATTCAACTCCTCTTGAATTCTTGGCCTTAACCCATTGAGGTATCAGGCAACTTTCTCCTTATCAGCTTCTGCATGGCCTGTTCTGACGAGGAGTCTATAGAACTCCTTTGTATACTCCTGAACAGATTTTTCTACTAGTTTCAAACTTTGCATTTTCTTTAGTAGGTCAAGCTCATAATCAACAGGAATGAACTGTCACTTCAATTTATCCACCATCCAATCCCATCTTGTGATTTTATCTTTCCCTCTTCTATTTCGCTCCAATTGAATTTTTTGCCACTAGATCTTCGCATGACCTTTCAATCTGGCCTTCGTAAACTTGACCCTATCAGGATCCTCAACATCTTCATACTCAAAATATTCCTCACTTTCATTGATCCAGTTGATCAATTCCTCTAGGTTAAGATTTCTAGAAAATGTAGGAACCTCAATCTTAGGTCTTTTCCCAATCTTGGAAATCCCTCGAAAAAGTCTTTCTTCCTCCTGGCTCACAATTTCAACTTCTCCTTCTTGATATTCTTCTTCGGCTTCATCCTCATTTTCATCTCTGACATTAAGATTCATTCCTCTGTGAATCTCTTCTTGCAATGCTTGCACTTGTCTCTGCAGCTCTCTAACCTCAGGTGTCATAGCACCAGCTCTTCTGCCAAGTTCTCTTCGTGGAGGCATTTTCACAATGCGCGTTGAAACCCTAACCATAGTCCTGGTGCAAACTGCCTCACAGTCGGTGATCTATTTACACACTCAAGAAAACCTGGCTCTGATACCACTTGATGAAGGGTGCTCCCCTTAATACCACAAACACATAACAGAAATAGAGAAACAACAACAATAATATGCAAGAACAGAAAATTGGCTTCTTATTATCTCCACAAATGTGGAATTACAAACTTTCAGAATTACAATATGCAAAGCCACATGGGCATTCCCTTACAATATTCTGTAGGACAAAGCTTTGAATCAATACCCAGATCTACTACCCAGAACTACCCTAGACAATGCTACGGGCCTTCTTTATATAGGCAATTTCCACCACTCGAGAAGGTTCCAGAAATTTAGCCCTAAGGGCTGACCAAACTTAGAATTATTTTATTTTTCAATTTATTACATCAAAGTCAGCTCAAAATAACTTTTGAAACCCGAACAAAAATTTTGAAGGAAAATTATTTTCTGCCATTTCAGGTGACCCGACTTTCGGAGACCATAAGTCATCACTAGTTGACCCGATTGATTATTATAACCCCATTTCAGAAATGCCACGAAGTGCTCTACAGGCTTGACCCACGCAAGGCACTTGTCACCCAATTTTTTGACCTCATCTAGGGCTCTAAAGCCTTCAAAACTGAGTTCAAAGTTTTTGTACCTTGCTGCCAATACCAAAAATCTTCAATATCTTCAAAACTAGACCTAATCTAGCCATGAAACTTTGCTGGCAAGCTGATATGACTAAGATGAACCTCCACATGTAAAATCAGAACATTCTGAGATTGTAAAACCAACTTACTAAAAATAGAAAGTTTCCATAAATAGCAACTCTGCAAAAGATAGCCCTTATTGAATACAAAAACAAAAAATATTTTTGGGTGATGCAAGATTGCTCTTACACCCAGGATGCTCCTGCATCACATAGGTCCTCCTAGCTTTCATCATAGTCATAATAGTATTTTATACCTATCCTTGACATTATGTCCCTTTCTAGCATCATTTTTAGGTCTCCAAGCATCCATGGGACCTGCTGTCCTGATTCTGATTGGATCTGGGCCCAGGGTCAAATTCAAGGTTGATCCTAACTAGGTCAGGATTGAGCTCAAACTTGACTAGGTTAGGATCGAGCTCAAACCTAACTAGGTCGGTCCCAACCTTGATTTTTCCCCCCTCTTTCAAATTTCCAAAATCCTTGATTTTTGGGTATCAGGTTTCGGGGATGTTTATTTTCTCGCCTCCGAGTCAGCCATTTCGAGTTTCAGAATGGTAAATCTTTAAATTGAATTTAATCTAGGTATATTTTCTAAAGGTTAGGACCTAATTGGGATTTAATTCTCCAAGGTGGCCCCTCTAGAGGATTGTGCCCTAGTTCACTCTAAAAGGAAGCCTTTCTCTCTCATTTTCCCATCTCATCTCAAGCAATTGCAAGTTCTCAAACTCTCAAGTGCAAGAAAAAATTCAAGCATTCAAGAAATCCTTCAATCATTCAAGTGTTCAAGCATTCATCCATCAAGGAGATCCATTGTTATCCATTGAAAGATTCAATCTCTTTGGAGCCCCCTTGAAGATCCATCCTTCTACACTCATCCAAGCCTTCTCATATGCAAAGATCAATTCAAGATAGGTGTTGAAGATCAAATGCCATTGATTGGAGATATCCTACATTCATTGTACATCCATTGAAGCATTCCTACTTGTAAATTTGATGATTCAAATCCTCTACAAGGACTTCAACATAAGCGAGGTGATTTGTTTCAATTACTTTGTTTATGCATACTATATTTCAATTCAATTCGAGGCTAATTCTTAAATTAGGGTTTGACTAAGGAAAATCCCCCATACAACAAAAATCCCCATTTTCTTATAGGTACAAGTGCGAGATTTCAGATGTGAGATCAAATTTGGATACCCTTTTTGGCAAACTTCTGAGATCTGTGAATAGAATCAGAATCGGCCTTCAAATAAAGAATGTAGCCTTTGACCTTTTATGAGGGTCAAATTTAACTTGAGCTCATCTTGGAGAAAGATTTCTAGGTTTTCTTCATCTTGACATTTCTAGTCCAAGGTGGGTTGTAGAATTTCCTGAAAGTACACATAGACATTAGAAATTGGCATTTTCTAGATCTTCCTTAATTTGAGGTTAGAACTTGTATTTCAATTATTCTAGATTTCAAGCATAATTCAACCATAAGGAAATATAGGGTTTCTATCTCTCTCTCATATTCTTAGTAGATTGATTAGATTGTGCATTAGCCTTTTGGTTGATCAAATTGGATCTCTCCTTTTGGAATTTGGATTTGGGAATAGATCTCATATTTCCCCCATTATAACACAAATTATACAAGTGAATAGTGGTGATGCCATTTTAACCCTATTCATTTTGGTGAACCTGACATACTTACTCTCTTTTCTTTTATGGAATTGGATGCCTTATTGTGCTTTCCTTTTATCTTGTTAGTATTAGATTCCATATTCATGATTTATGTGTTCTTAGTTTAGTTCATTTGCATTACATTGGTTTATGAGGTTTACTACCACTAGTCCTACTTATAACATTCCAGTTAGAAGAAGTCATAGACTAATGGGTGCCTTTGATCTTGAATCTTCCTCTCCTTTTCTTAGGATCCTAGATGATAACTTGATTCTTTATGATTCCAATCCTACTATGGAGCAAAAATCTTCTCACTTATCCCATGATGAGGATCATGCTTTAAGAGTTCCTCTTGAACAAGTCCAAAAAATTTCTACTGAACTTGATAAAATGGGTAATTGGCTTATTCAAGAGAACCATAATCAAGATTCCATTCAAACTATAAAAGCTCTTAAGAAAGTTCTCCATGATAGTGATCAATGTGTTAACCTCTTGCATGGTATTACTCACCTTGTGCATTGAAATGTTAAACCTTTAGTTCAAAAAGTGCAAGATTTAGGGTCGATTCCACCTATCACTAGTGTTGAACCTCCTTCTAATCTCTTACCTAGTATTCCTACATGTGACATGGGAAGTCCCTTGTCCTGGGATATTATTCATACTCCTGTTCCTCAACAAGGTGACATGCCTCATCTTGAGAATTATAATGGAAAAGGAGATCCTATTTATCATGTTCAAGTATTCCAAATCCTTTGTAGTGATTATGCTCATGACCATAGGATTTAAGCCAAATTGTTTGCTAGAAACTTCTATGACAAGGCCATACAATGGTATTGTTCCTTTCCTCCTTATTCCATTGATTATTTTCCACAACTTGCTAATGCCTTTATTTAAAAATTTCAAAACAACATTGGCCTGCAAGTGTCTTTGACTGATTTGATGCATTGTAAACAAAGTGCTAAAGAAAAATTAACTGAATTTATTTGTAAATTTAAAAATTTGCATGCTCATATTTTTTCTTGATCACTAGTGAATTTTATGATACATTAGATGTGTGGATTCAAACTTGTAACTATTTTCTTTATCCATCATTTGGTTCTATTACTTTACTAGTTGAACTTTGTGGAAACATTGTGAACACTACCTTTGTCATGGTTCCTACTTCTAATCAATTTCAAGTTAAGCTAGGTTTTCCTTCATTGACTGCCATGCATGGTATTGCTTCACCTATCAATAAGTGTCTTAAGTTCATTCATGATGAAGAAGTAAAGATGATTAATCATAGTCTATATCAACCTTCTAGGCCTACATATTGTGTTGCTCTTGATTTCTTTTGGCCTTCATTACCTAATTCATGTCCTCCGTGACCTGATAATCTTTTTTGATCATATCAAGCCTATAAGCATCATAAGATTCTTCAATTAAGCATATCGTCAATGGATCTTAAATGTGGTATTTTACCTACACCTTCTATACCTCCTTTAACTATGGCTTCTAGTTCTATTAATCAAGTTCCTTCTACTGAACCTATCAAAGATCCTATGATTGTTCCTCCTATTGTTAATAATCCTATTGATCTTCCTAAAGAACCTGTAAAGGATCCTGTGATTGTTCGTCCTAGTTCTCAACATATTTCAACTAAATCAAAATGTAATTGATCTATTAATGATTGTCATAAAAAGTTTCATACTCATGCTAAAGCTCGTAATTCTATTCTTCAAAGATCTTTATCTTCCTTAGATAAACCTATGAATAATGTGTTAGAAGAGGTTGTTACTAATAATGATGTTCAAATGCATGATTATGATGATTCTATTTGTATCTTAGATCCTATTTTGATTAATTTGGGTGAAGAAGATACTCTTGATGATACTGATGATTTTAATGATGAATATGAGACTAGTGACATTGACATTGATTTACCTAATATTCTTTCATCACAATTAACTCTTACACCTAGTGTCAAACATTGTGATTCTCAAGAGGATCCTTGTTTGAAATTGACTATCATTCCTACTATGTTGGATATAGTCCCTCTTGCGAGCTACCCACTTTCTCTAAATGATATACAATGAGATGGGGAGAGTAGGCAGCACACTTGATCGGCTTGTCCTTTATGGTAGCTTTGTTGTGTGTTTTCCTATTTTACTATGTTTCTCTCTTAATGTGTTTACTAAATATTGTTAGATTATTTTATATGATCCTTGTTACTCAGTTGGTGCAAGGTGATGAAGGAATCAAAACTGTTCAAAATCTTCTATATGTATCTCTATTCTTCTATATGTTGTTCAATGTTATATCATAAGTATGCTATTGTTTGTAAATGTTTCCTTGTGTAATCTGCTTGGATTCGAGATATGGTAGCACTAATTATTTTTGGTCTCCATGACATGGTCTGAAAAGATTCTCCTTCATATATCTTATGTGATCTTTCCTCCTTTCTAATCGTAGTTCTACTTTCTTTGGGGAATGATTTCAATTCATTTACAATAATATCATATATATATATATAAAATCTTATGATCATACTGACCCCATGGTAGGTAGATCCCTTCTGTGCTCTATGTATGTTTCTATGATATTTCCCTTGATTTTTATTCATCTAGGGGCATCTCAACGTGGAAACGTAATCAGCGGAGTTGTTTATGTTTCTATTAAATCCATTTCTCTTGTTAAAGTATTAGAAATGACTTTAATATGGGGGCATATGCTCTACTCACCTATTGCAAAGACCCACTTTTTGATATGCATTTATTTTTTTCAAGGTACTTTTTCTCCCTTTTTGGATTAGTAACTAATCCTTAAAGCATGGATTTATATTTTACAATCTCTTGATCCTTCTAGTTTCAAATATACATATATTTTTATCCCTTAAGGTCGGAGGTGTCCTCAAGAAAGGATCTATTTTATTTTTAGTTTTTATTCTTATGGAATAGAATATTCCTAAGGATGAATCCTTGATGGGTTGACTAGTGAGTAGCCACATTCACTAGGTGTTTCAATTCCATCTTTCCAGTTGTGCTTGAATAGGGTTAGAATGGTATCACCACTATTCACTTGTGTAATTTGTGTGTTTTGTAATGGGGGAAATATGAGGTATATTCCCAAATCCAAATTCACAAAGGAGAGATCCAATTTTATCAACCAAAAGGCTAATGCATAATTGAATCAATATATGAAGAATATAAAAGAGAGAGAAACCCTGTATTTCCCTATGGTTGAATTATGCTTGAAATCTAAAATAATTAAAATACAAGTACTAACCTCAAATTAGGGCAGATCTTGAAAATGCCAATTTTTTATGCTTATGTGTACTTTCAGGCAATTCTGCAACCTGTCTTGGACTGTAAATACTGAGATGAAGAAAACCTAGAAATCTTTCTCCAAGATGAACCTAGGTCAACTTTAACCCTGATAAAAGGTCAAAGGATAGATTCTTTATTTGAAGGCTGATTCTGATTTTGTTCACAAATCTTGAAAGTTCACCGAAAAGGGTATCCAAATTCACTCTCAGATCCAAAATCCTGCACCTGTACCTAGAAGAAAATGGGGGGTTTTTTTTGTATGGGGGGTTTGCCTTGGTCAAACCCCAATTTAGGAATTAACCTTGAAATTGAATTGAAATGTAACATGCATAAACAAAGCAATTGGAAAAAATCACCTCGCTTATTTTGAAGTCCTTGTAGAGGATTCAAATCCTTAAATCCACAAGTAGGAATGCTTTAATGGATGTAGAATGAATTTAGGATGTCTCCAATCAATGGGATTTGATCTTCAACACCAATCTTGAATTGATCTTTGTATATGAGTGTAGAAGGATGGATCTTCAAGGGGTCTCCAAAGAGACTGAATCTTTCAATAGCTAACAATGGATCTCCTTGATGGATGAATGCTTGAACACTTGAATTCTTGAAGGCTTGCTTGAATGCTTGAATTCTTTCTTGCACTTGAGATCTTGAGAGCTTGAGACCTTGTAATTTCTTGAGATAAGATCTAAAAATGAGAGAGGAAGACCTCCTTTTATAGTGACCTAGGGAACAATCCTCTAGAGGGGCCACCTTAGAGAATTAAATCCTAGTGAGGTCATAACCTTTAGAAAATATACCTAGATTAAATGAAATTTAAGGATTTACTATTCTAAAACCTGAAATGGCCAAGTTGGAGGTGGGAAAACAAATATCCCTGAAACCCTATACCAAGAAATCAAGGATTTTAGAAATTTGAAAGAGGGGGGCAAAATTAAGGTTGGGAGTGACCTCGTTAGGTTCAAGCTAAATCTTGACCTAGTCAAGTTCATGCTCAATCCTGACCCAGTCAGGATCAACCTCGAATTTGACCCTGGGCCCAGATCCATTCAGAATCAGGATAGGACATCCTAGGGATGCTCGGAGACCTAAAAATTATGCCAGAAAGGGACAGAATGCCAAGGATAGGCATAAAATCCTATGATGACTATGATGAAGGCTAGGTGGACCTATTTCTAATTCCTAACTAGAAAATAAAGCCATGGAAGAGGAAAATTAAGGAGAATCCTTGAGATCCTAACCCTAATTTCACCTATAATCAAGTGTAGAAAAGAAGTGGAGAGCGGGGAGAAAGCCAAATACATGCAAAGACCAAATCAAGGCACTTAACATGACCCTTGACCACTTACTCAGAGGGATAAATTCTCTTATCATGGAAGTCCTTCCATTTTAAGATGATACATTAAGCCCCCACTTTAGCAAGAGTATGGACTCGATGCAAGCTCTTGGTAAAGGAGATTAGAATGAAAAGATAATCTTATCGTAATCCAAGGGAAAAGGGAAAGCTTAAACCCCCAGGGACTCAAGTCTTCATCGACCCCTAGATCACAATAAGAGATACATCTCTTAGAGAGAGAAAGAAGATATGATTACCTCACCCAATAAGAACTTATGTCCCATTGTGAACCACACAAGGAAACGATGCAACTGGAAAGATGGAATTGAACTGCCTAGTGAATGTGGCTACTCACTAGTCAACCCATCAAGGATTCATCCTTAGGAATATTATATTCCATAAGAATAAAACCAAAAACAAAAGTGATCTAGTCTTAAGGACACCTTTGACCTTAAGGGATCAAAATATATGTATATTTGAAACTAGAGGAATCAAGAGATCCTAAAATATAAATCCATGCTTTAAGGATTAGTTAATAATCTAAAAAGGGAAAAAAAAGTATCTTGAAAAATAATATGCATTTCAAAAAGTGTGTGTGTGTGCAATAGGTGAGTAGAGCCTATGCCCCCATGTTAAATTCATTGCTGAAACTTTAACAGGAGCAATGGCTTTAACAAAAACATAAACAACTCCACTAATTACGTTTCCATGTTGAGATGCCCCTAGGTGAAGAAAAATCAAGGGAAATATCACAGAAAAATATAGAGAACACAGAAGGGATCTAGCTACCATGGGGTCAATATGATCATAAGATAATATATATGATATTATTGCAAATGAATTAACATCATCCCCCAAAGAAAGTAGAACTACGATCACAAAGGAGGAAAGATCACACAAGATATACGAAGGAGAATCTTTTCAGACTATGACATGGAGACCAAAAATAATTAGTGCTACCATATCTTGAATCCAAGTAGATTACACAAGGAAACATTTACGAACAATAGCACAATTATAACATAACATTAAAAAACTCATAGAAGAATAGAGATACATATAGAAGATTTTGAACAACAGTTTCAATTTATTTATCACCTTGTACCAACTAAGTAACAAGGGTCATATAAAAGAATCTAACAACATTTAGAAAACATATTATAGGAGAAACATAGTATAGTAGGAAAACATACAACAAAGCTACCATGAAGGACAAGCCAATCAAGTGTGCCACCTACTCTCCCGATCTCATTATATATCATTTAGGGAAGGTGGGTAGCTTGCAAGAGGGACTATATCCAACACGGTAGGAATGATAGCTAGTTCCAAACAAGGATACTCTTGAGAATCACAATGTTTGACACTAGATGTGAGAGTTAATTGTGATGAAAGCATATTAGGTAAATCAATGTCAATGTCAATAGTCTCATATTCATCATCAAGAGAATCTTATTCATGCAAATTAATCAAAATACGATCTAAGATATGAATAGAATCATCATAATCATACATGTGAACATCATTATTAGTAAAAACCTCTTCTAACACATTATTCATAGGTTTATCCAAGGAAGATAAAGATCTTTGAAGAATAGAATTACGAGCTTTAGCATGAGTACGATTCTTTTTATGATGTTCATTAGCAGATCAATTAAGTTTCGATTTAGTTGAAATAGGTTGAGAACTAGGAGGAGCAATCACAAGATCCTTCATAGGTTCTTTAGGAAGATCAATAGGATTATTAACAATAGGAGGAATAATCATAGGATCTTTGACAGGTTCAGTAGAAGAAACTTGATTAATAGAACTAGAAGCCATAGTTAAAGGAGGTATAGGAGGTGTAGGTAAAAGAACATGATTAAGATCCATAGGAGGTATGCTTAATTGAAGAATCTTATGATACTTATAGGCTTGATATGATCAAAAAATATTATTAGGTCGAGGAGGACATGAATTAGGTAATGAAGTCCAAAAGAAATCAAGAGGAGAACAATCTTTAGGCCTAAAAAGTTGATATAGACTATGATTAATCATCTTTACTTCTTCATCATGAATTAACTTAAGACATTTATGGATAGGTGAAGCAACGACATGCATGGTAGTCAACCAAGGAAAACCTAGCTTAACTTGGAATTGATGAGAAGTAGGAACCACAACAAAGGTAGTGTTCACAATTTTTCCACAAAGTTCAACTCGTAAAGTAATAGAACCAAATGATGGATAAAGAAAACCATTAAAAGTTTGAATCCACACATCCAATGTATCATAAAAGTCATGTTGTAAGCTTTTCATAAAAATATTTTCTTGAGTTATAACATTAACTAAGGATGTAGGATCAACAATACAACCACAAGTAGGTTTCTGAGAAATCCTAGTAGCAATGTAAAGAGGACCATCAGGAGCTTTAATAGTCTTAGAGTCATCAAAGGAAATCAAAAGTTCCCGAGGTCTTTTATTCTTAGCTTGTTGTCAAGGTTTAGATTGAGTTTTTGGTTTAGGTTTTGTTCGAGGTTGAGATTGAACTTGAGGTTGAATTTGAGGTTGAGGTTGAGGCTAAGGTTGAGGTGGAGATACAGATTGACCAACATGCTCCACTTGATTAACAACATGATTGAGATCATCCATCTTTGAATCATAGACAATGTCCATAGAAAATGGTTGAGCAATGGTATTAGTACCATGTGTAGGTAAAGGGTTCATATAGATTTGAAGGTTTTGATTAGGAGAGACAGATTTATTCCCACTACCATCAAGATTATCAATAGATAGGGCATTAGAATCAATTAAATCTTGAACCTTATTTTTTAAAGAATAACATTTCTCATTATCATGACCATTCTGATGATGATATTGACAAAAAGTATTTTGATCAAAAGATTTATATGCAATCGTAGCAAGTAAAAGAGGTCGAATAGGAGGCAAAGTAACCATACTAGCAATTAAAAACCTATTCATAATAGCATGTAAAGATTCAGAAAGAGGAGTAAACATACGATTTAATTGAAAAGTAGTGATGTAGAAGTGGCATTGTGAGATGCAACAATAACTTGATCAGCAACTGCATTCACTTGTTTTTTTATCTTGACATAGTTGTTGAATTTTTGAAACTTATTTGTATTAGGAGTAGCATCACTCTTATCAACTGGAATAGGAGCCATTGGAGTGTTGCTCTCAAATTGACTCACTTGTAATTGATAATGATGAAGCATTGCACAAAGTTGTTGAAAAGAGGTAAATTCAGTAAGTAGAATCTTATCTCTAATATCCTTTTGCAAATTTGAAATAAACATACGTTGAATATCAATATCAGGAATAGGATAGGAAATCTAAGCATGAAAATGCTTAAATCTACCAATAAATTCAGTTAATTTTTCTTTAGCACTTTGTTTACAATGCATCAAATTAGTCAAAGACACTTGTAGGCCAATGTTGTTTTGAAATTGTTGAATAAAGGCATTAGAAAGTTATGGTAAAGAATCAATGGAATAAGGAGGCAAGGAACAATACCATTGTAAGGCCTTGTCATGGAAGGTTCTAGCAAAATTTTTGGCTAAAATCTTATCGTCATGAGCATAATCACTACAAAGGCTTTGGAATGTTTTAACATGATGAATAGGATCTCCTTTTCCATTATAATTCTCAAGATGACACATCTCACCTTGCTGAGGAACAAGAGTATGAATAATATCTTGGGACAAGGGACTTCCCATGTCACATGTAGAAATACTAAACTTGAATGAGTTAAGGAAGCAAGTTATTATTGTAAGGATGACATAGTTTGAGCCAAACTGATGATAGTTAAATCATTAGAGGAAATAGGAGGAGTAGCAACATTAGACACACTAGGTAAAGTCTAAGAAGCTATAGGAATAGAAGACACAATTGGAGGAACACTAGGAACTTTAGTTGGAAGTGGATTGGAATAAGTAAAAGAAATATTATGATATGAAGGTTGTGATGTAGGAAGGGACATAGGAGGAACACTCATAGGAATAGAGGGAACTATCACAATCACCAAAGGAGTATAGGTAAGAATAATAGGTAAAGGATTAGAAGGAGGTTCAAAACTAGTGATAGGAGGAATCAACCCTAAATCTTGAGCTTCTTGAGCTAAAGGTTTAACATTTGAATGCACAAGGTGAGTAATACCATGCAAGAGGTTAACACCTTGATCACTATCAAGGAGAAATTTCTTAAGAGCCTCTATAGCTTGAATGGAATCTTGATTATAGTTCTCTTAAAGAAGCCAATTACCCATTTTATCAAGTTTAGTGGAATTTTTTTGGACTTGTGCAGAAGGAACTCTTAAAGCATCATCCTCATCATGAGATGAGTGAGAAGAGTTTTTCTCCATAGTAGGATTGGAATCATGAATTATCAAGTTATCATCTGGGATCCTAAAGAAAGGAGAGAAAGATTTTGGATCAAAGGCACCCATGAGTCTACGACTTCTTCTAACTAGAATGTTATAAGTAGGACTAGTGGTAGTAAAGCTCACAAACAAATTTAATGAAAATGAACTAAACTAAGAACAAATAAAGCATGAATATGAAATCTAATTAGCATTAAAGATCTAACATAGTAGAAAAATTTAATACTAACAAGATAAAAGGAAAGCACAATAAGGCATCCAATTCCACAAAAGAAAAGAAAGTAAGTATGTCAGGTTCACCAAAATGAATAGGGTTAGAATGGTATCGCCACTATTAACTTGTATAATTTGTGTGTGTTGTCATGGGGGAAATATGAGATCTATTTCCAAATCAAAATTCTCAAAGGAGAGATCCAATTTGATCAACCAAAAGGCTAATGCATAATCGAATCAATCTTTGAAGAATATGAAAGAGAGAGAGAGACCCTATATTTCCCTATGGTTGAATTATGCTTGAAATCTAAAATAATTGAAATACAAGCACTAACCTCAAATTAGGGAAGATCTGGAAAATGGAAATTTCTGATGTTTGTGTCTACTTTCAAGCAATTCTACAACTATCATGGACTAGAAATGCCAAGACGAAGAAAACCCAGAAATCTCTGTCCAAGCTTAGCTCAGGTCAACTTTGACCCTCATAAAAGGTCAAAGGCTAGATTCTTTATTTGAAGGCCGATTCTGATTCTATTCACAGATCTCAAAAGTTCACCAAAAAGGGTATCCAAATTCTCTCTTAGATCCAAAATCCAACACCTGTACCTACAAGAAAATGGGGGTTTTTGTTGTATGGGGGTTTTGCCTTGGTCAAAGCCCAATTTAGGGATTAACGTTGAAATTGAATTGAAATTTAGTATGCATAAACAAAGCAATTGGAACAAATCACCTCGCTTATGTTGAAGTCCTTGTAGAGGATTCAAATCCTCAAATCCACAAGTAGGAATGCTTCAATGGATGTAGAAATAATGTAGGATGTCTCCAATCAATGGCATTTGATCTTCAACACCAATTTTGAATTGATCTTTACATATGAGAAGGCTTGGATGAGTGTAGAAGGATGGATCTTCAAGGGGGCTCCAAAGAGTTTGAATCCTTCAATGGCTAACAATGGATCTCCTTGATGGATGAATGCTTTAACACTTGAATTCTTGAAGGCTTGGTTGAATGCTTGAATTCTTGCTTACACTTGAGAGCTTGAGAGCTTGCAATTTCTTGAGATGAGATGTGAAAATGAGAGAGGAAGGCCTTGTTTTATAGTGAACTAGGGCACAATCCTCTGGAGGGCCACCTTAGAGAATTAAATCCCAATTAGGTCCTAACCTTTAGAAAATATACCTAGATTAAATGTAATTTAAGGGTTTACCATTCCAAAACCTGAAATGGCCAATGGAGAGGTGGGAAAAAAAAATCCCCAAAACCTGATACCCAGAAATCAAGGATTTTATGGTTGAATTATGCTTGAAATCTAAAATAATTGAAATACAAGCACTAACCTCAAATTAGGGTAGTTCTAGAAAATGGCTATTTTTTATGTTTGTGTGTACTTTCAAGCACTTCTATAACCTGTGCTAGACTGGAAATGTTGAGACGAAGAATACCCAAAAATCTTTCTCCAAGATGAGCTCAGGTCGACTTTGACCCTCATAACAGGTCAAAGGCTAGATTCTTTATTTGAACACCAATTTTGATTCTGTTCGCAAATCTCCAAAGTTCACTGGAAAGGGTATCCAAATTCTCTCTTAGATCCAAAATCCCACACCATTACCTACAAGAAAATGGGGGTTTTTGTTGTATGGGGGATTTGCCTTGGTCAAACCCTAATTTAGGAATTAACCTTGAAATTGAATTTAAATGCAGTGTGCATAAATAAACCAATTTGAACAAATCACCTAGCTTTTGTTGAAGTCCCTAATGAGGATTTGAATCCTCAAATTAACAAGTAGGAATGCTTCAATGGATGTAGAATGAATGTAGGATGTCTCCAATCAATGAAATTTGATCTTCAACACCAATCTTGAATTTATCTTTGCATATGATAAGGCTTGGATGACTGTAGAAGGATGGATCTTCAAGGGGTCTCCGAAGAGATTGAATCCTTAAGTGGTTAATAATGGATCTCCTTGATAGATGAATGCTTGAACAATTGAATGCTTGAAGGCTTGCTTGAATGCTTGAATTCTTTCTTGCACTTGAGAGCTTGAGAGCTTGTAATTTCTTGAGATGAGATGTCAAAATGAGAGGGGAAGGCCTCCTTTTATAGTGAACTAGGGTGCAATCCTCTAGTGTGGCCACCTTGGAGAATTAAATCCCAATAAGATCCTAACCTTAATAAAATATACATAGATTAAATGTAATTTAAGTATTTACCATTCTGAAACTTGAAATGGCCAACTCGAAGGTGGGAAAATGAATATCCCCAAAACCTGATACCTGAAGATCAAGGATTTTGGAAATTTGAAAGAGGGGGAAAAAATTGAGGTTGGGACTAACCTAGTCATGTTCGAGCTCAATCTTGACATAGTTAGGTTTGAGCTCGAATGTGACCTAGTCAGGATCAACCTCAAATTTGATCCTGGGCCCAAATCCAGTCAGAATGAAGACAGGAGGTCCCGGGATTCCTCGGAGACCTAAAAATGATGCCAAAAAGGGAAAGAATGCCAAGGATAGGCATAAAATCCTATGATCAAGTGCAAAAATGAAGTGGAAAGTGGGGTGAAAGCCAAATACATCCAAAGACCCAATCAAGGTGCTTAACATGACCCTAGACAACTTACTTGGAGGGCTAAACACTCTTATCATGGAAGTGTTTCCATTTTAAGATGATACAATGCCATTCTCTAGTGTGGTTCACAATGGGACATAAGTTCTCATTGGGCGAGGTAATCAAACCTTCTTTCTCACTCTAAGAGATGCCTCTCCTATTGTGATCTAGGAGTTGAAAAAGAATTGAGTCCCTAGGGGCTTAAGGTTTCCCTTTGTCCCTTGGATTATGATAAGATTATCTTTTCATTCTAATCTCCTTTACCAAGAGTTTGCATCGAGTCCATACTCTTACTAAAGTGGGAGCTTAATGTATCATCTTAAACTGGAAGCACTTCCATGATAAGATCATTTATCCCTCCAAGTAAGTGGTCTAGGATCATCTTAAATGCCTTGATTGGGTGTTTGCATGTATTTTTCTTTCTCCCCTCTTTCCACTTCTTTTCTGCACTTGATTTCTTCGGTATAGGTGAAATTAGGGTTAGGATCTCAAGGATTCTCCTTAATTTCCCTCTTCCATGGCTTTATTTTCTAGGTAGGACTTAGAAATAGGTCCTCTTGGCCTTCATCATAGTCATAATAGGATTTTATGCCCATCCTTGGCATTCTGTCTCTTTCTGGCATCATTTTTAGTTCTCTGAGCATCCCCGGGACCTCGTGTCCTGATTCTAACTAGATCTGGGCCTAGGGTCAAATTTGAGGTTGATCCTGACTAGGTCAGGATCAAGCTCAAACTTGAGTAGGTCAAGATCAAGCTCAAACCTAACTATGTTAGTTCCAACCTTGATTTTTCCCTCCTCTTTCAAATTTCCAAAATGCTTGATTTTCGGGTATTGGGTTTTGGGGATGTTTGTTTTCCCCCCTCTAGGTTGGCCATTTTTGGTTTTAGAATGGTAAATCCTTAAATTTCATTTAATCTAGGTATATTTTCTAAAGGTTAGAACATAATTGGGATTTAATTCTCCAATGTGGCCACTCTAGAGGACTGTGCCCTAGTTCACTATAAAAGGAGGGCTTCCTCTCTCATTTTCACATCTCATCTCAAGCAATTGCAAGTTCCCAAGCTCTCAAGTGCAAGCAAGAATTCAAGAATTCAAGAAAGCCTTCAAGAATTCAAGTGTTCAAGAATTCATCCATCAAGGAGATCCATTGTTAGCCATTGAAGGATTCAATCTCTTTGGAGCCCCCTTGAAGATCCATCCTTCTACACACATCCAAGCCTTCTCATATGCAAAGATCAATTCAAGATTGGTGTTGAAGATTAGATGCCATTGATTGGAGACATCTTACATTCATTCTACATTAATTGAAGAATTCCTACTTGTGGATTTTAGGATTAAAATCCTCTACAAGGACTTCAACATAAGTGAGGTGATTTTTTTCAATTACTTTGTTTATGCATACTACATTTCAATTCAATTTCAAGGTTAATTCCTAAATTAGGGTTTGACCAAGGCAATCCCCCCATACAACAAAAACCCCAATTTTATTGTAAGTACAGGTGTGGGATTTTAGATCTGAGAGTGAATTTGGATACTCTTTTCGGTGAACTTTTGAGATCTGTGAATAGAATTAGTATCAGCCTTCAAATAAAGAAGCTAGTCTTTGACCTTTTATGAGGGTCAAAGTTGACCTAAGCTCATCCTGGAGAAATATTTCTAGGTTTTCTTCATCTCGACATTTCCAATCCAACATAGGTCGTAGAATTTCCTGAAAGTACACACAAACATAAAAAATTGGCATTTTCAAGAACATTAGAGTTGTATAATATATTGGTACTATCCTTTTTCCATGGGTCCTAGGTCTTTGGGTCCATGGAAAGGAAATAGATTACAAAATACACTTCAAAAGAAAGGAAAAACTTAGCAAATTCAGTCTAACTTGCTATAGATGAAGGAAAAGTCATGCTAATAGTTCCTCTAAGTCTTCCAAAACATTTATTGAACTCCCCTAAAGTCCTATTGGATCCCCAAATTTCTTAATCCAATCAACTTACACCAGGATCATGAGAAACTTCAAAGGATTAAAAACATTACTTGTAATAGTCAAATCATTATGCTTTCAAATCAATTACCTATCGACATATCCCTTGCAAGGGAGAGAATCCAAACACATAAAGAACATGCACATAAACATGGCAGCTAAAAAACTTAAATGGAATACACCAAGAAGTACTAAATGATGAATGCTCAACTGTTGTAATGGAAAAGCATCAGAACCGTCCATTTCTAGAACTTGATTTTATAGTCTAAATTATTTTTCTATAGTCGTAATGATTTTTCTAGAACTTGATTTTGTAGTCTTAATGATTTTTCTATAGTCCTAATGATTTTTCTATAGTACTCTTAATGATTTTTGTAGAACTTGATTTTGTAGTCTTAATGCTTTTTCTATACTCCTAATGATTTTTCTATATACTCTTAATGATTTTTCTTTCATCCTAATGTTTTTCACTCTTGATATATTAGGCCTTGAATTAGAATTTTTGTTCACTATTTTATTTCAGCTTGATATTTCATTCATTTTTCATATACACAGAGACTACACATGTTGATAAAAAAATGAGCTATTTGATTAAGGTTAACTATTCATGATTTTAAATAGTCAATATTTCTGATGGTACTATTATACACTAAGTTTGCATCCTTGTTTCAAGCTCTCATAGTCTTGATAACCTAGTATAACATGGGAATCATCTCCAGGTGTGGGACCTATGCTAATTGAGATGAGACCTCTAGGTTATAGGCTGGTTCCTCTTAGATAATCACCTTAATTTTCTTCTTGACAGGAAAAGTAAAACTTGTCAGGAAAAAGGATAGGAGGAATGCATAAAAGGGAAAAGATTGAAAGAAAACTATCCTACTAGGTGATACATTGAAAATCTGGTATGAATTGCAGTATAAAGGATGGACCTAGCACACAATCTTAAGTGTAGGAGATCACAACTCACTGAATAGGCTTGCATCAATATTTCATAGAAGGGTCTACAATAGAAAGAGGCTATTTAGGGAAAGAGAAAAAGCTTCCAAAAATAATAGCACTCCTAGAATTTAGACACAATTTATAACCTGCAAACAAACATTCACCTCTGCAACTAGGTATAGAAATGAGACAGATGTTCAAGGGGTTGTAGTATACCCACAAGAGCATTCAAATCAAATCACCCACAAGAATACACATGAATTGTAGAAAGAAAGAAGGATCAAGAACCCTGAGATATCATTGAAAACATACAAATACTCAATTCACTAAGAGAGAATTTGAACAAGAAGCATAGGGACATGAGAAATGTCACAGAGTAGCTTGCAATATCTGAATAATCAATGAAAGGTTATAGGCTATAGAAGCTAGAGGGTAAAAAGAATGCTAGAGGGTAGAAAGAATGCCATAGGTAACTTTTGAGGAAGAGAAAAATCTTCTTCCAAAATGTAAACTCTTAAACTCTAAAACAATGAAAACTAATATATACATCTCCTTTATGCATGCAGGCAGGAGCAAAAATATCTAATTAGGGTTACATAGATTTTTATAGAATAATAGAAACCCTAATTCTATCATTTTTTATCATAAATGTGTATGAAAATATCCTAGCCAATCAGATATCTACCTTGAATGCAATTTCCATCACCAACTATCTACAAATTTTCAGTTGCCATGATCCATCTACCTTCTCGCAACCCGGGCTCACCATAACTACTCAAATCTGATACTGCGAGATATTTGAATTTAAAAATATATAATAGTCATAAGTGGCACCATGCTTTTATCTATCCATGACTGACATTTAAATTTTAACTTTACTTTAAAACAGAGTCATTAGATCTTTTTGTTTCACTCGAGCACCACCTATATTCCTAACCTTAACCCTGTATTTACCTCAGGTTCCTTGTTTTTTCTTTCTCACTGAATCGGCCAACATTTTATCTAACTCTGGTTTATCCTGGTGATTACACAATTGAAGCCACAAACTCAAGTCCACCATGCCACTTTTCATCATACCATTGATCAACTGTATACAACTCAGATCTATCTAACACATGACCCACCTGCTTCCTTTTAACCTGATACTCAATCGACGGCTATTGCATGATCTCAAGACCTCAGAAGATTCTTTAAGATCATGCACCAGCCATAGATCATATTTCCTTTTCCACCTCACTTAAGATACTTATACCCACTAAAAAATGTCAACTATGTTCCCAGCAACCAATAGAAACTCAGCATGTTAGACGGACCCACAAAGCAGAGCTTGAACACTTGGAAGATCAAATGGTTGTTGCATAGTTGCAAAGGCTTAAAAGATTCCTTCAAATCATGTGCCAGCCATAGATCTTCATTCTACTGACATCCTTGCAGATCCTCTAACAATAGCCCCACTAACAAATTATAGTCATTGTCCGGCCAGCCAATAGAAAATGAGCACGTCATCAGGAAATGACCCACCTGACAGAGCCTTAACAATAAAGCAAGATCAATGGTAGGAACATGATGGAATGGGCTAAGAATATTCTTTTAGATCATATGCCAACTATTAGATCCACTTTATCTTTAACCACATAGCTGAGACCACCAAACATCTGGCGATTACATGACTGAAGAAAACTAACTGCCCACTAGGTCATTGGATGTTAAGGACTTAACCGCTAGGAATAAGAGATCTCACGACTAAAGGAAGAGCCTTAAAGCACACTTGGGAAAATAAGAGACTTAAGTGGCTAAAAAAGTAATGGAAAAATAGAATAGGCCTTAGGGGCTTTTAGGGTTTTCTAGCACCGATGACTAGATTTTTCAAAAATTTAAACTTGCAGACCAGGGAATCAAAGAATTGCAAAGGCTAGAGGACAGGACACAAGGCCATAAAAAATTTCTTAGGTGCTTGACAGAGCTAAAAAACATAGACCTCTGGATGAAGCTTTGCCAAATTTGTATAGAATAGGAAAATTGGATAACATTTTGACAATTTTTGCTAGATGTCAGCCTGCTAGACATTGATCAGTGGCCATGACATAATTCATTGTGCATGGGGTCATTCTGCACACAAAACCTTCTTGACAGAGAGACAAACTTGAACCATGGGAAAAATTATGCATGAGCACTTCTTGGAAAGCAAGAAAACTAACCTAGAAAATAGGGAAAGAAAGCAGGAAACATATTTACAAAAATTTACAAGGAGGGATTAAATTCAAAATAAGGCTTCAAGTGGAATCCATTGACTGACATAGGCAAGGCATCTCCTTCAAGAGTTGATAACTAAAAAGTATTAGGCCCCTTGCATTTTATAATAACAAATGGTCCACCCTAGAAAGAGTCAAACTTTGTATGTCTGCTAGGCCTTGATCTGAATTCATCCCACTTGAGAACTACATCTCCAATTTTGAAGTTTCTAGCCCTGGCTCTTTTGTCAAAAATTTTCTTTGTCTGAATCCGATAGAACTCCATATCCTTCATGGATTTGTCTCTGAGTTCCTCTAACTCTATCAGCTAAGCATGACTAATTTATAAGGGATATCCTTCTTCAAATAGGACATATTGAGTGGCCAACTCCAGAGATAGCAATTCAATTGAAATGGACAACTTAGCCTCTCTTCCATATACTAATACATAAGGATAATTTCCAATGATTTTCTTTGGGGTAATCTTGTCTAACCATAAGGTGGATTTCAATTTAGTATGCCAATCTCTTTGGTTATCCTGCAGAGTCTTCTTGATTATCCTAATCAAGTTCTTATTAGTTGATTCTGCCAAGCCATTTTCCTAAGGGTAATAATTTGAACTTGTATTTAGGTAGATGTCATTTCTAATTGCCCATTCTAAGACTTTGAGGCCTGTGTTCATGCCAATGCATTATCTAATATTATGGAGTCTAGAGTGCCAAATCTATGAATTATATCATCATAAAAACTTAATACAACACTCTCATTTGATTCTTTTAAGGCAACTACCTCTATCCATCTAGTGAAATAATCAGTTGCAGCGATTATCCACTTGTGTCCTGCACTAGATGGATGATTGATCATGCTAATAAAGTCTATGCCCCATTTCATAAAAGGTTACTCTATTCTGATTGGTTGAAGGGGCAAAGATGCAAGCCTTTCCTTTCCTACAAACATGGCACATTTGAAGCATTTTCTCACATAATCATGGCTATCCTTAAAGATAGATGGCCAATAGTATCTGGCCCTCATGATTTTAAAAGAAGTGGTCCTAGGAGAAAAATGACCCCTAGAAGGTCCATCAAGAAATTCAAATAGGACATCTGCTATCTTTTCTAAACCAATACATCTCAAAAGGACACCATCATGATCCTTTCTAAAAAGGACTTCATTTATCAGCACAAAGGGAACAGATTGTAATCTATAGTATCTTCCTTTTGCTGAATCTAGACCTGTAAGACATTGTCCTATTTTCAAAAAATGAATCATGCTAGGCAACCAACCTAATGCCTTGGCATGTTCTTTTGTAGAATGCAAGACCAAAGATGCATCCATTTGCTCTAATTTATTTGAACTTTCATCCTTTTCCAAATGCTCACAAAGACCTCTTCCTCTTACCAGCTTGGTGGTTTGGATATCAATGTCATACTCCATCACTTTGGTAATCCACCCTGATCTTTTTTCATTCAGGTCCTTGGAAAGAAAAAATTCTTTGACACTTGGATGAGCAACCTTTAAATGTACCTTGCTATGACTCAATAAATATCTAAATTTCTTAAGGTTCTTTACCACAACAAGTACATGTTTTTCCACAAAAGAGTATCTTTGTTCATACTCTTCTAAACCTTTGCTAAAGAAAGCAATAGGCTACTCCAATCCTTCTAGATTTTTTTGAGTTAACATAGAAGATATAGCATCTAAACCTCCATAAGTATAAAGGATAAAATCGTTACTAAAATTTGGGTTTAAGAGAGCAAGAGCTTCTGTTAAGGCCTCTTTGATAGCCTAGAAATTAGATTTTCCTTCTTTAGTCTAGCTAAAAGTTGAACTCTTCTTTAACATGGCTATCAAAGGCTTTAGTAAATCTGCAATATTAGATAGCTACAATCCTCTTAGGGTCTACTGTAATTCCTTTTTTGGATACTATATATCTTAGTAATTTTCCTTCATGAACTAAAAACACACATTTCTTGGGATTAAGAGATATCCCAAACTCTCTACATCTTTCAAAGATCTTCCTCAAATGTTTGATATGATCTACTCCATGTTTAGAATAAACAGTTATGTCATCTAAGTAGATCAGTACAAACTTGTACATTAGATTTTTAAATGCCATATCCATTGCCTTTTGAAAAGTAGCACCTGCATTTGACAAACCAAAGGGCATCTTTTGATAAGCCATGGTTCCCCACCTGGTTGTAAATGCAGTCTTGTACTAATCTTCTTCCTTAACTAGGATCTAATTGTATCCTAAATAGCCATCCAATAATGAAAATCTCTCAAATCTAGGGACACATTGTAAAATTTATTCCATAGAGGGTAGTGGATGGCGATCTTTCAAAGAGGCCCTGTTAAGATCCCTGAAGTCAACACATAACCTCAATTCCCCATTCTTCTTCCTTACAGGAACAAGGTTGGAAACCCAATTGGTATGCTTGATGGGGTAGATGATACCACTTTCTATTAATTTGAGTACTTCTTTATGCATAAGTGGCTCAAGCTTGGGATTAATAGGCCTTTGTTTTTGCCTCACTAGTTTAGCATTAGGCTCTAATTCAATAGTGGGCTAAGAAAGGGCTAGATCAAAACCCTTATAGTCTTCATATTTCCATGCAAAAACATCACTGAATTCTTTGAATAATTGGGCGTAAGCCTATTTTTTCAATTCAGTGTTTACCTTTCCAAATTGTAAACTTTTACCTAGTTCCAACTCTAATTCAACACAATGTTCTTATTGGACTACCAAGCCGGCTTTGTTTTTCTTGACTTGATCATCCTTGTTGAAGATAGTCTCTAAGGTGACAAGGCCTCTAGGCATCTTATTAGACTTAAGTTGTATCACTTGGTCACCATAGTTCTGCAATAATCTATCTTGATTATGCCTTGAAAAAACATCTTCTTCAAAAAATAATTGTAGAATTTGTTCATCATTGTCAAACACTTGCCAATTGACATTGTTATCAAGAAGTGGATCTGAAAATCACTTTAATGTATTGTTGGTCTACTTCTTTTGAAATTCTATTGGGAATGTCATGCTGAGAACCAATAGCAGCTAATCTATCTACATTTTTATTTAGCTTCCTAGGGATAGCAACAATATTGAAAGGACAAAAGTCTTCAATTGCATCCCAAAATCTATGTTTGTATGCTTTCATGGTGTCATTCTTGGTTGCACTTATCCTTCTCACTTGGCTGACAACTAACTCACTATCACCATAGACCTTTAAAGCTTTGAGCCCTCTTTTTCTAGCCCACTCTAGTCCATTCACAAGGCTCTCATATTCTATAGTGTTGCTAGTGCAAGAGAAATTGAATCTAAAGGATGTATAGTGTCTTTCTCCTTTTGGGGACACTAACATAGCACCACCACTAGAACCATGTCTGCTTCTAGCTCCATCAAAAAACAATTCGCAAATCAGATTGCTCTAATACTTTGAATCAGTGTCCTCTTTGAGAAGGTTTGGCTCCATGGATCCACTTTCTTGTATCAAATAGTTTCCCAAACCAGCATCCCAAATGACATTTTCTTGGGCTTCACAAACCTTTTCTAATTCTAGTTCATCTATTAAAATATGAGGGATATTTTTTGTCTTAGTGTTTGCTTCTCTGATAGTTGGGAAATCACTATCATCAAATATAGGGCATTTTACATTCATGGTATTGGACACATATCATTCTATATGGTCTGCTACTAATGATTCTGATTTAATGGTGACCTTGGTACTATACCTTGTGTGAAAAAGCATGTGAGACTAATCAAAAGAAAGGTATCCTACTATTTTGGCTGTGAACTCCCTTGACAGACATATGGCAAATAAAGGAGGGAGATCTATGATGTAAATATCAAGTAGGATAGAGAAATTAGGACTTGCATGAAGGATTAGGCTGGTGTCCTTGGCTACACCTATAGTGTTAACTGAGGATCCATCAAGTTGTGTAACCTTCTTTTGAAAGGGTTCATAATTAAGTCCTAATTGGTCAGCTACCTTTTTGGGCATTACAATGCTAGTAGCTCCACTGTCTACCATCAAATTATGTACTAAAGATTCTCCAATAATCAAAGATACATAAAAGGGAGGTGGTTTTGAGTTCCTACCTTGCATGGTATTGGTTTTGGGATTACTACTTGGAGCCTCCTTTTCTTGATCAGTATTGACCAACACTAGCTTTGTAGCTTCTTTTACAGGTTGAGGAGTTACCATTTCAGTCAAAACTTTCTTCAAAATCTCAGGTTGCCCTGGAATATCCAAAGAGTCCCACATAGACATGGTAATATTTACCTTCTTCATGTTGTCTACAATGTTGAAAGGTGTAATAGTGTGTACTCTCTGTTGTGCATTTACTACAATAGGCTCTACCTCTTTGGAAAGTTGGCCTTCTTTGCTTGTAATAATAGGAGCCTTCTTAAATATGACAGGGGTAGCTTGTTGCACTGGTTCTGTAGATGTAGTGGCTTTAGTACTAGAGTCTACTCACTCCATGTCTTGAGCTCTTCTCTTTGACCTTCTGTTAGCAGCAATGGGAGATTCACCAATAACTCCATTGAAGCCTTGCTACTCCTAATTGAAAAGAGCAGTCTCATTCTCTTGTGGTTCTTGTTGAGGAATTGATCCACTGGAAGAATCCTCTGATTAAGCTTGTGAGGCATTTTGAACCATTAGGGCTTGATTCATCCACCCATTTGAACATGTAGCTTGATTGTGAGGCTGATTACAAGGAAAAAACCATTCATTATCCATAGCCATATTGTTTTGACTAGGGACCATATCCCTAACTAGATTTGTAGAATTAAGAGGTGCAGGGTTATATGGTTGGAATGGTCTTTGATTAAAAATTTCCATTTGTCCTTGATATCCTCCTTGGTATGGTGGCCTATTTTGTTGATAAGGTTGTCCCTGATTCTAATATTGCTGATTAGGACTTTGGCCTTGTGGCTAAAAGGGTGGTCTAATTCCTTTCCCTTGCCTCTTTAGGTTTGTGACCTCTTTAGTCAAAGTTTGCAACAAATTTATCATTTCTTGTTGACTAATTTGTTGACTATTCTTAATCTCTTGTAGCTCTTGAGAGAAACTTGTTTTTAGCTCTTGACCACTAGTACTAGCTTGGGGTGCTAATATGGTAGGAATAGGGGTAAATGGGGGTACTTGTGCAGGTGAAATGGGTTGAATACTAGTGAAGATGGGCATGGGTGGCCTTCTAGCTATCATGCCTACTTGGATTAAACAATTTTCAGCCCTAACAGCTATGTCAAAAGCTTGGGGTAAAGAGGTACTAACCATAGATTGGATCATGATAGAAATTTGGCTATTCAAGCTTTGCATGAAATATAGGAAAGCATGATCAGCTGATGGATTCATTGAGAATGGAATTCTATTCCATGTCTTAAGGAATCTATTATTATAATCTATCATTTGTTCTTGGGGGTCTCTTTTTATGGTTGTCCACTACTCAACCAAAGACAAATTGTCTAATTTATACTCAAAATGCTTACTCAATGCATCCCCTAATGCATCCCATGAATTAATGGAACCAATAGCTAGAGTTCTAAACCGTTGATGCAGGAGCATCCTAGGTGTAAGAGCAATCTTGCATCACCCAAAAATATTTTTGTTTTTATTTTTCAATAAGGGCTATTTTGTGCAGAGCTACTATTTATGGAAAGTTACTATTTTTGGTAATTTTCGTATGTGCTCAGAATGATCTTATTTCTTTCTTGGAGGTTCATTTTGGTCATATAAGTCTGCCAGTAAAGTTTCATTTCTAGATCAAGTGTATGTTGGAAGATATTGAAGATTTTCGGTATTGGCAGCAGGGTACAGAAACTTTGAACTCAGTTTTGAAGGCTTTAGAGGCCCCGGATGAGGTCAAAAATTTGGGTGACAGGCGCTTGCGCCAGTCAAGCCTGTAGAGCGCTTCGTGGCATTTCTGAAATGGGGTTATAATAGCCGATCGGGTCAACTGGTGATGACTTATGGTCTTCAGAAGTTGGGCCACCCGAAATGGCAGAAAATAATTTTCTTCAAAATTTCTGTTCGGGTTTCAAAGGTTATCTTGAGCCGACTATGCTATAATAAAATGTAAAATAAAATAATTCTAAGTTTGGTCGACCTTATTGGCTAAAATTCTGGAACCTTCGCAGGCGGTGGAAAATTACTTATATAAGGAAGACTGTATTATTGTCTTAGGCAGTTCAGAATAGTTCTGGGTAGTAGATCTAGGCAATAATTCAAGGCTTTGTCCTACAGAATATTGTAAGGGAATGCCCATGGGGCTTTGCATATTGTAATTCTGAAAGTTTGTAATTCCACATTTGTGGAGATAATAAGAAGCCAATTTTCTGCTCTTGCATATTGTTGTTGTTTCTCTATTTCTGTTATGTGTTTGTGGTATTAAGGGGAGCACCCTTCATCAAGTGGTATCAGAGCAGGTTTTCTTGAGTGTGTAAACAGATCGCCGACTGTGAGGCAGTTTACACCAGGACCGTGGTTAGGGTTTCAGTGCGCATCGCGAAAATGCCTCCACGAAGAGAACGTGGCGGAAGAGCTGGTGCTATGACACCTGAGGTTAGAGAGCTGCAGAGACAAGTGCGAGCATTGCAAGAAGAGATTCGCAGAGGAATGAATCTTAATGTCAGAGATGAAAGTGAGGATGAAGCCGAAGAAGAATATCAAGAAGGAGAAGTTGAAATTGTGAACCAGGAGGAAGAAAGACTTTTTTGGGCGATTTCCAAGATTGGGAAAAGACCTAAGATTGAGGTTCCTACATTTTCTGGAAATCTTAACCCAGAGGAATTGATCGACTGGATCAATGAATGTGAAGAATATTTTGAGTATGAAGATGTTGAGGATCCTGATAGGGTCAAATTTGCGAAGGCCAGATTGAAAGGTCATGCGAAGATCTGGTGGCAAGAAATTTAGTTGGAGCGAAATAGAAGAGGGAAAGATAAAATCACAAGATGGGATCGGATGGTGGATAAATTGAAGTGACAGTTCATTCCTGTTGATTATGAGCTTGACCTACTGAAGAAAATGCAGAGTTTGAAGCAAGAAGGAAGATCTGTTCAGGAGTATACAGAGGAGTTTTATCGACTTCTCATCAGAACAGGCCATGCAGAAGCTGATAAGGAGAAAGTTGCCCGATACCTTAATGGGTTAAGGCCAAGCATTCAGGAGGAGCTGAATCTGGTTCGAATGAACAGTATTGAAGAGGCATACCAGTTTGCCCTAAAAGTAGAGGAAAAGCTGAACAAGAAGTTTGAGAGCAGACAAAATGGAAGAGGTCGCGGTGGATGATCTGGTGGACGGTCATATGGTGGCCGAAATGAAGATCTGAAAAAGAAGGATGAGGCCAGTAGCAGTCAGAATCAGTGAGGAAATAATTTCAATCGCTTCCAAGATCAGAATAATAGAGATCAGAGAGGAAGAGGAAGAGGACAAGGATCTGGAAGAGGTGGCTTCCGTGGAACATGTTTTCATTGTGGAGAAGAAGGTCATAGGGCATTTTAATGTCCTCAGGGGCAAGGCAGAACGGACAGGAGAAATGAAGGCCAGGCCAGAGTTGCACATGTAGATGAAGATGCCAGATCATCAAATTCTGAAGATGCTGAAAGAGGAGAAACGTTGATTAACAGAAGAGTCTTGTTGAGTGGTGAGAATGAACCTGAGCAAAGGAGGAGCCTGTTTCGCACTAGATGCAAGTGTGAGGGTAAATATTGTGATGTGATTATCGATAGTGGAAGCACTGACAATTTGGTGTCAGAAGAGATGGTGACAAAGTTGAAGCTCAAGAAATAGAAACACCCACATCCATATCGGATTGCCTGGGTACAGGATGACCACAAGGTCATGGTCAATGAACAATGCCTGGTGAAGTTCAAGATTGGCGGATACCAAGATGAGGTATTGTGTGATATCATATCTATGGATGCATGTCATATGTTGTTGGGTAGACCATGGCAGTTCGACAGATGTGCTGTACATGATGGTCGTGCGAATACCTATTCCCTGACAAAGGATAGAGTGCGGCATAAGCTAAAACCATTGAAGGAGACTGAAGAAAAGGTATGTGGTAATGTAAGGATAACTTTTGTTGATGGAAGAAATTTCCTAGATGGTATGAGGCATGAGCATGTATGTTTTGCTTTAATTCCAAAAGCTGGTAAAGAGAAAGTAGAAGATGTACCTCTAGAAGTTACAGATTTGCTGAATGAGTTTCAGGATATTGTATCTGATAACATGCCTGATGGATTACCACCAGTCAGGAAGATCAGTCATCAGATGGACTTGATCCCATGAGTGAGTTTTCCAAATAAGGCAGCACACAGAATGACACCTGCAAAAAGTGAGGAGTTGAACAGACAAGTACATGAGTTGTTACAGAAAGGATTGATTCGAGAGAGTCTGAGTCCCTGTGCTATACCAGTGGTATTAGCACCAAAGAAGAATGGAGAATGGAGGATGTGTACAGATTCCAGAGCAATAAACAAGATCACAATCAAGTATAGGTTTCCATTGCCATGAATGGATGATACTATGGACTATTTGAGTGGAGCTGTGTATTTCTCAAAGATAGATCTGAAGAGTGGATATCACCAGATTCAGATCAGAGAAGGAGATGAATGGAAGACTACCTTCAAGACAAAGGAAGGACTATATGAGTGGTTAGTCATGCCTTTTGGGCTAACCAATGCACCGAGCACTTTCATGCGGCTCATGAACGAGGTTCTGAAAGAATTTCTAGGTAAGTTTGTCATTGTTTACCTAGATGATATTTTGATCTTTAGTAAGACATTGGAGGAGCATATGATGCATATTCGTATGGTATTTGATGTTAGCTTGTGGTGACTAATCAGGAAAGTACTATCCAGGAAAGCGGGAAAAATATTGTATAATATGGCTTAGGGTTAGGGATTTTTACGATGTATGATTTTAGTACTTGCGGCAGAGTTGGGCTGTAAGGGATTACGGATTGTAATCAGGTTGTAATCACTGGATAATAATAATATTGGACTTGCTGTTGGTGGATGTAGCCCAGGGATTGGGTGAACCACGTTAAATCTGTGTGCCATTGTGTTCTATTCTGTGTGGTTTATTATTTTCTGATATTAGTTATATTTGCACATAATTGTTATTTCTGCCTTGTTAATCCTAACAAGTGGTATCAGAGCGAGGTTATTTCATTCGTTCTTTCATCTATTCTCTGAAGCAGGTCTCACGAGTTAGTGGGAGAGTCTCTCGGTTAAGTGGGAGAAATGGCAGAAGAGGGTAGGCTGAAGGTTGATAAGTTTAATGGGCAGAACTTCCAGTTATGGAAGATGCAAATGGAGGATTATCTCTATCAGAAGGATCTATGGCGGCCATTAGAGGGAGTAGCCAAGAAAGAGTAATCAATGTCTCAGGAGGATTGGGATATTTTGGATAGGAAGGCACTGGGGAGTATTCGTCTATGCCTGGCACAATCGGTGGCATTCAATATTACTGAAGCAAAGACAGCTAAAGATCTGATGGAAACCTAGCGAAGTTGTATGAAAAGCCTTCAGCTTCAAACAAGGTATTTCTTATGAAGCGTTTATTTAATATGAAAATGGTAGAAGGTGGATCAGTTACTGATCATTTGAATGAGTTTAATACAGTTACAAGTCAATTAACCTCAGTTAAAATTACTTTTGATGAAGAGGTTAGGGCTCTCTTGATTTTGTGTTCTTTGCCAGAAAGTTGAAATGGCTTGGTAATGGCTGTTAGTAATTCTATTTCTGGTTCTAATACCCTAAAGTATGATGATGTTATTGGTGTTATATTGAGTGAGGAAATTTGTAGGAAAAGCTCAGGGGCATCCACATCGGGTAGTGTATTGAACACAGAAAGCAGAGGCAAAACAAGAGATAGAGGAAACAACTCTGGAAATCGTGGGAAATCAAGAGGAAAATCAAAGAGAAAGAGGTCTGAATCTAAAGGGCCAAATGATTGCTAGTACTGTGGAAAACCAGGTCATAAGAAGAAAGATTGTTGGTCTCAGAAGAAAGATCAAGGAGACAAAAATGATGGAAACAAGGAGGCAAATGTGGTAAGTAACAAATCTGAGGAGGATGCTTTGCTCTTGTCCTTAGAAAGTATTGATGATTCATGGGTTTTAGATTCTGGGGCTTCATTTCATGCTACACCCCATAGAAGTTATTTTGTTGATTATGTCCAAGGGGATTTTGGGCTAGTTTATTTGGGAGATAATGAACCCTGTCAGATTGTTGGAAAGGGAAAAATTAAGATTAAGTTGCAGAATGGGAATCATTGGCTACTACAAGAGGTAAGACATGTTCCAAGGCTGAGTAGGAATTTAATTTCAGTAGGGCAACTGGGTGATGAGGGTTGCACAGTTACTTTTAATGACAAAAATTGGAAGGTTTCAAAAGGTTCCTTAGTAGTAGCAAAAGGTGTGAAAGTAGGCACCTTATATCTTTGTATAGGTCATACTGTTCCTTCTACTTTAATTGTTTCAGAAGATAATGAATGCTCAGGAACAGTGGCTGCAGTTGAGCAGGAAGAACATCAAACTGTTGCTGTAGATTTTGACACAGCACTGTGGCACAATAGACTCGGGCACATGAGTGAAAAAGGTATGAAATTACTTCATTCAAAGAAAGTTTTACCTGGTCTGAAATGTGTCAATATGGATTTCTGTGAAAGTTGTGTTTATGGAAAACAAAAGAGAGTTAGTTTTGTGAAGAGTGGGAAGGAAAAGAAAAATGAGAGATTAGAGCTTGTGCATACAGATGTATGGGGACCAGCTCAGGTATCTTCCCTTGGTGGCTCTCTGTATTATGTTACATTTATAGATGATGCAACAAGAAAAGTATGGATTTATTTCCTTAGATAGAAATCTGATGTATTTCAAACTTTTAAGAAATGGAAATGCTTGGTTGAGACGGAGACTGGTAAAAAGTTAAAATGTCTTAGATCTGATAATGGTGGTGAGTATTGCAGCACAAAATTTGAAGAATATTGTTCCTCTAATGGTATTCGTAGGCAGAAAACTGTACCAAGGACTCCACAAGAAAATGGAGTGGCTGAACGCATGAACAGGACAATAATGGAGCGTGCAAGGAGTATGAGGTTGCATGCTAGGCTACCCAAAAATATGTGGGCAGAGGCAGTGAACACTGCTGTTTATTTAATCAATAGAGGCCCCTCTACTCCTTTGGACTGTGGTATTCCAGAGGAAGCATGGAGTGGTAAGAAGGTGAGTTATTCTTTTCTCAAAACCTTTGGTTGTGAAGCTTTTGCACTTATAGATTCTGAAAATAGAACCAAGCTGGAAGCTAAGTCAAAGAAATGTGTATTTGTTGGGTATGGCATTGATGAATTTGGTTATAGGCTTTGGGATTTTGAAAATCATAAAATTGTAAGAAGCAGGGATGTCATATTCAATGAGAAAGTATTGTACAAAGATCTGTTGCTGCAGCATGAGAAGAAAGAAAATGACTATGTAGTACTGGATGATACTCCACAAGTTCATGTTCCAGTAGTTCCTTATGCTCCGCAACAATAGCAACAACAAATACCACACACCCCAGTGAGTGTTAGACGGTCAACAAGGCTAAGTAGACCTCCAGAAAGATTTTCTCCATCTTTGTATTCTATTCTGTTAACAGATGCTGGTGAACCTGAATGTTATAATGAAGCTGTGCAGGTGGATACAAAGCTTCAGTGGGAGTCTGCAATGATAGATGAAATGGACTCTTTGCTGAAAAATCAGACATGGGATTTATGTAAGTTACCTGTAGGTAAAAGGGCTTTACAGAATAAATGGGTTTACAGGATCAAAGAAGAGGATGGAGGTACGAAAAGATTTAAAGCCAGATTAGTTGTAAAAGGATTTGCACAGAAACATGGTATTGATTTTGATGAGATATTTTCTCCAGTTGTTAAAATGACTTCTATTCGTACTATTTTAAGTATTGTGGCTACTGAAGATTTGCATTTAGAGCAGCTTGATGTTAAAATAGCCTTTCTTCATGGTGATTTGGATGAAGAAATATATATGGTTCAGCCACAAGGATTTGAGGTCAAGGGTAAGGAGAATTTGGTGTGCAGATTGCCGAAAAGTTTATATGGCTTGAAGCAAGCACCTCGGCAACGGTATATTAAATTTGACACTTTTATGAATGGGCATGGATATAGTCGGTGTCATTCTGACCATTGTGTTTATTTTAAGAGGTTGGATGATGACAGCTACATTATTTTATGTTTATATGTTGATGATATGCTTGTAGCTGGGTCTAACATGGATCACATTAAGGGGTTGAAACAACAGTTAGCAAAATCTTTTGCTATGAAGGATTTGGGGGCAGCAAAACAAATCCTTGGTATGAAAATTTGTAGAGATAGAAAAAATAGGAAATTGTCTCTATCTCAGGCTGATTATATTGAGAAGGTGTTGCAACATTTCTGTATGGAAAATGCCAAAGCTGTCAGCACACCTTTGCCTGGTCATTTGAAATTGACTAAGGATATGTGTCCCAAGACACCAGAAGAAGAGACTAAAATGTCTAAGGTACCTTATGCTTCAGCTGTAGGGAGCTTAATGTATGCTATGGTATGTACTAGGCCAGATATTGCACACACAGTGGGAGTCGTTAGCCATTATATGAGTAACCCTGGTATTGAGCATTGGAATGCAGTCAATGAGTTAGATTTCTCGACTACAAAAGGTGGTTGCTTTATCCACTACAGAGGCAGAGTATGTTGCTGCTACAGAGGCAGCCAAGGAGATGATATGGCTTCAATTCTTCATGGAAGAATTGGGACATCCACAAAAGGATAATTTTCTACATACAGATAGCCAAAGTGCCATTCATCTTGCAAAGAATTCTGCTTTGCACTCAAAGACAAAACACATACAGTTGCGGTACCATTTCATTCGATCAGTTTTGGATGATGGACAGTTAAGGCTGGAAAAGATTCATACTGATGATAATCCAGCAGATATGTTTACCAAGGTAGTAACAAGGGAGAAGTTGAACTCATGTTCAGCTTCAGTTGGTCTTTTAGACTGAACAAAATAAAGGAACAACTGAGTCCAAGGTGGTTCAATCCAGTGGGAGCCTCATGTGGGTAGCGGTATTGCTACAGGATCAGTCTCCAAGTGGGAGGTTTTTAGTATAGTGTGGATACTGATCAGTCACCAAGTGGGAGATTGTTAGCTTGTGGTGACTAATCAGGAAAGTACTATCCAGGAAAGTACTGTACACTTTTCCTCCCGACCTCACCGGGGTTCGGGGCCGGGCCGGGCCCCGAGTGGGGGTTTGGGGGTGGTAGCCCCCAAGAGCGGGGGTTTGGGGGCGGCAGCCCCCAAGAGCAGGGGTTCGGGGGCGCAGCCCCCGAGGAAATTTTTTTTTGAGGCCGACTACTTTTTTCGGTTATTTGGGCCGACTACTTATAACTCATTCTAACCCTAAAGCGGGAAAAATATTGTATAATATGGCTTAGGGTTAGGGATTTTTACGATGTATGATTTTAGTACTTGCGGCAGAGTTGGGCTGTAAGGGATTACGGATTGTAATCAGGTTGTAATCACTGGATAATAATAATATTGGACTTGCTGTTGGTGGACGTAGCCCAGGGATTGGGTGAACCACGTTAAATCTGTGTGCCATTGTGTTCTATTCTGTGTGGTTTATTATTTTCTGATATTAGTTATATTTGCACATAATTGTTATTTCTACCTTGTTAATCCTAACATTTGAGAAGTTGAGAGAAGAGAAATTGTTGATTAATTTGAAGAAGTGCAATTTTGTGAAGAAAGAATTAGTGTATTTGAGATTTGTAGTTTCAGCAGAAGGTCTGAAAATGGACCCAGAGAAGGTACAGGCTATTCTTGAATGGCCTACTCTAAGGAGTGCTACTGAGGTAAGATCTTTTCATGGTCTAGCTAGCTTTTACAGAAAGTTTATCAGAAATTTTAGCAGTATTTGTGGACCCTTGACTGAAACAATGAGAGGGGATAGAAAAGAGTTTAAGTGGACTAAAGGAGTAGAAAAGAGTTTTCAATTATTGAAACAAAAAGTTACAAAACAACCTGTTTTAGCACTTCCAGATTTTAATAAGGTGTTTCAAGTAGATTGTGATGCTAGTGGTACTGCAATAGGAGCTATTATGAGCCAAGAAGGTAAACCTATTGCTTATTTCAGTGAGAAGTTAAATGATGCCAAGAGAAAATATTCTGTTTATGATCAGGAATTTTATGCTATAGTTCAGGCATTAAAGAAGTGGAGACATTATCTGCTTCCTAAAGAGTTTGTTTTGTATACTGATCATCAGGCTTTGCAATATTTGAATAGTCAAGGAAAGTTGAATCAGAGGCATTTGAAATGAGTTGAGTTTTTGCAGAGTTATACATTTATTTTGAAACACAGGAGTAGAAAAACTAATAGGGTTGCAGATGCTCTTAGCAAAAGGCAACTATTGATGACAGAAATGCAGATTGAAGTGGTTGGGTTCAAGGAACTCAAGAATTTGTATCCAGAGGATCCTGATTTTGGTGAAGCTTGGAAAGCTTGTACAGAACCTGTTACTCTAGACAGGACAAAATGGTTGGATTTTATCATCCAGGATGATATGCTATTCAGAGGGAGTCAGTTGTGTATTTCACGAAGTTCTATGAGGGAGAATCTCATCAAGGAGAAGCATAGTGGAGGATTGGCTGGACATTTTGGTCGTGATAAAACCGTTGGTTTGGTTAGTGAGAATTATTATTGGCCACAGTTGCAGCAAGATGTGAAGAAGTTTATACAGAGTTGCAGAGTATGTCAGATGGCGAAAGGAGTGAAGCAGAATACAGGATTGTATCAGCCATTACCTGTACCAGAGAAGCCTTGGAAGGATATCAGCATGGACTTTGTTCTTGGTTTACCGAGGACTCAGCGGGGACATGATTCAATTTTTGTGGTGGTTGACAGATTTTCAAAGATGGCACATTTCATTCCCTGCAAGAAGACTAATGATGCTGTTCATGTAGCAAAATTGTTTTTCAGAGAAGTAGTGAGACTTCATGGTTTACCAAAGACTATAGTTTCAGATCGGGACACTAAATTTGTTGGATATTTCTGGCGTACATTATGGAAGAAGTTGAAGATAGATTTGAAGTTTAGTTCATCACATCATCCATAGACTGATGGACAGACAGAGGTGGTGAATAGGAGTTTGGGAAATTTGCTAAGATGTTTGGTTGGAGATAAGCCAACAAGATGAGATTTGATTTTACCACAGGCGGAATTTGCATACAATAATTCTGTCAATAGGAGCACTGGTAAATCACCATTCCAGATTGTATATGAAAGTAGTCCAAGAAATGCATCTGAATTGAGGAAGATAGATAAAGGAGAAATAAGTAGTGCTGAAGCTGAAGATTTTGCAAAACACTTGAAGAACATCCATGGAGAGGTGAGGAAGCATATTACCAAGATGAACGCACAGTATAAGGCTAAGGTAGATGAGAAAAGGAGGTATAAGGAATTTCAGGTTGGTGATGAAGTCATGGTTCATTTGTGGAAGGAGCGATTTCTAGTTGGTACATATAACAAGCTGAAAATGAAGAAGTTTGGGCCATGTAAGATACTGAAGAAGCATGATTCAGGAAATGCATATGAGGTAGAATTGCCTAGTGAGTTGAATATTTCACCAGTGTTTAACATTTCAGATCTGACAGAGTATCATGAAGGAGGTGTTGAAGATGAGATCACAGCAGCACAGTGGAGTATTCCAGCAACTAGTTCAGACACTAAGGAGATCAAGGATATACTGGACAGTCATGTTGGTAGAAGCACAAGGAACAGGACATATGAAGAATATCTGGTCAAGTGGAAAGGACGGCCTGTTGAAGATTCATCATGGCTGACAAAGGAGGAGGTTAGCCATCTTGGTTTTCCTCTGCACACCTGAGTCGTGACAGGGTCACTTCTCAAATTACCCTGGGTGTTTGATGCAGGAGCATCCTGGGTGTAAGAGCAATCTTGCATCACCCAAAAATATTTTTGTTTTTATTTTTCAATAAGGGCTATTTTGTGCAGAGCTACTATTTATGGAAAGTTACTATTTTTGGTAATTTTTGTATGTGCTCAGAATGATCTTATTTCTTTCTTGGAGGTTCATTTTGGTCATATAAGTCTGCCAGTAAAGTTTCATTTCCAGATCAAGTGTATGTTGGAAGATATTGAAGATTTTCAGTATTGGCAGCAAAGTACAAAAACTTTGAACTCAGTTTTGAAAGCTTTAGAGGCCCCGGATGAGGTCAAAAATTTGGGTGATGAGCACTTGCGCCGGTCAAGCCTGTAGAGCGCTTCGTGGCATTTCTAAAATGGGGTTATAATAGCCGATCGGGTCAATTGGTGATGACTTATGGTCTTCGGAAGTTGGGCCACCCGAAATGGCAGAAAATAATTTTCTTCAAAATTTCTGTTCGGGTTTCAAAGGTTATCTTGAGCCGACTATGCTGTAATAAAATGTAAAATAAAATAATTCTAAGTTTGGTCGGCCTTATTGGCTAAAATTCTGGAACCTTCCCAAGCAGTGGAAAATTGCCTATATAAGGAAGGCTGTATTATTGTCTTAGGCAGTTCAGAATAGTTCTGGGTAGTAGATCTGGGCAATAATTCGAGGCTTTGTCCTACAGAATATTGTAAGGGAATGCCCATGGGGCTTTGCATATTGTAATTCTGAAAGTTTGTAATTCCACATTTGTGGAGATAATAAGAAGCCAATTTTCTGCTCTTGCATATTGTTGTTGTTTCTCTATTTCTGTTATGTGTTTGTGGTATTAAGGGGAGCACCCTTCATCAACCATTCAAGAACCTTACCTTTGAGGGAAGCTACTAATAATTTAGTGGCCACATCTTCTTGAGTTATGTTATGTATGTTGTAGATAGTGGTCACATCTCTAATGTGTTCAAAGGCTGTAGTTTGTCATTCACCTATGAAATCAGGTAGACTCTTTAGTGCCACCAAGGGTGCAAATGCAAACTATCTAGCCATTGTAGGAGGTAAAATTTTCTGAGTAGCAACTATGTGAGTTGTATTTGATGTTGGATTTGAATCTTCTTCTAGATCTCTAGTTAGAGATCTTCCTCTTCTTCTGAGATGAAAGGGAAAAGGTCTCCTTTTAGAAATATTAGGTGGTGTACACTGAACTCTCCTTGTAGAGGATGTTCTCTAGGTTGATCTACCTTTATAGCTTCTTTTTGAGGGAAACTTTGAAAATTCAATAGGCTTTGAGCTCCTAGTCTCAATCTTTCTCATAAAATTTAAACAAGGTTAGCCTGGATCTATGAAATTAGTGGAGTCACCAGATATACTTGATAGAACAACTTCTAAAGGTCAGTATTATGCAATCAGTATATCAGAGATAACATCATCTTTCAAACAATGAACTTCTTTTTGATGTCGTCCCACCGGGGATCCTAGAATTGTTATACACTAAGATTGGACCCTTGTTTCAAGCTCTTGTAGTCTTGATAACCTAGTATAACATGGAAATCATCTCCAGGTGTGGGACCTACACTAACTAAGATGAGACCTCCAGGTTCTAGGTTGGTTCCTCTTGGATAATCACCTTAATTTTCTTCTTGATAGAAAAAGTAAAACTTGAGGGTAAAAGGGATAGGAGGAATGCATAAAAGGGAAAAGACTAAAAGAAAACTATCCTACTAGGTGATACACTAAAAATATGGTATGAATTACAGTATAAAGGATGGACTCAGCACACAATCTTAAGTCTAGGAGATCACAACTCACTGAATAGGCTTGCATCAATATTTTATAGAAGGGTCTGCAATAGAAAGAGGCTATTTAGGGAAAGAGAAAAAGCTTCCACAAACAATAGCACTCCTAGAATTTAGACATAATCTATAACTTGCAAACAAACATTCACCTCTGCAACTAGCTATAGGAATGAGATAGATTATCAAGGGGTTGTAGTATACCCATAAGAGCATTCAAATCAAATCACCCACAAGAATACACATGAATTGCAGAAAGAAAGAAGGATCAAGAACCCTAAGATATCATTGAAAACATACAAATACTCAATTCACTAAGAGATAATTCAGACAAGAAGCATAGGGACATGAGAAATTTCACAAAGTACCTTGCAATATTCAAATAATCAATGAAAGGTTATAGGCTAGAGAAGCTAGAGGGAAGAAAGAATGCCATAGGTAACTTCTAAGAAAGAGAAAAATCTTCTTCCAAAATGTAAACTCTTAAACTCTAAAACTCTAAAAACTAATATATACATCTCCTTTATGCATGTAGGTAGGAGAAAAAATATCTAATTAGGGTTACATAGATTTTTATAGAATAATAAAAACCCTAACTCTGTCATTTCTGATCATAAATGTGTATGAAAATATCCTAACCGATTAGATATCTACCTTGAATGCAATTTCCATCACCAACTATCTACAAATTTTGAACCGCCATGATCCATCTACCTTCCTGCAACCCAAGCTCGCCATAACTCTTCAAATCTGATAATGTGAGATATTTGAATTTAAAAATAGATAACACTCATAGGTGGGACCACACTTTTATCTATCGATGGTCGACATTTAAATTTTAACTTTACTTTAAAATAGAGCAGTCAGATCTTTTTATTTTACTCAGGCACCGCTTATATTCCTAACCTTAACCCTGTATTTACCTCAAGTTCCCTATTTTCCCTTTGTCACTGAATCGCCCAACCTTTTATCTAACTCTAATTTATCCAAGTGATTGTGCGACTGAAGCCACAAACTCAGGTCCACTATGCCACTTGTCATCATACCATTGATCGACTGCATACAACTCAGATCTATCGGACACAAGACCCACCTGCTTCCTTTTAACCTGATACTCAATCGATGGTTGTCGCATGATCTCAAGACCTCAAAAGATTCTTTAAGATCATATTCCAGCCAGAGATCCTATTTCCTTTGCCACCTCACTTTAGATACTTAGACCCATTGAAAAATGTCAAATGTGCGCCCAGCAACCAATAGAGCATGTCAAACAGACCCACAAAGAAGAGCTTGAACACTTGGAAGATCAAAAAGATGTCGCATAATCACAAAGGCTAAAAAGATTCCTTAGATCATGTGCCAGCCATAGATCTTCATTCTACTAATGTCCCTACAGATCCTTTGATAATGGCCCCACTGACAAACCCTAGTCATCGTCTAGCCAGCCAATAGAAAATGAGCACATCATCAAGAAAGGACCCACCTGACAGAGCGTTAACAATAAATCAAGATCAATGGTGGGCACATTATCACATGGGCTAAGAATATTCTTTCAGATCATATGCCAACTATTAGATCCACTTTATCTTTAACCACATAGCTGAGACCACCAAACATCTAGCAATTACGCGACTGAAGAAAACTAACTGCCAACCGGGTCACTGGATGTTAAGGACTTGACCTCTAGGAATCAAAGATCTCACGACTGAAGGAAGAGCCTTAAAGTGCACATGGGAAAATAAGAGACTTAAGTGACTAAAAAAGTAACAGAAAAATATAACAGGCCTTAGGGGTTTTTAGGGTTTTCTGGCACCAACGACTAGATTTTTCAAAAATTTAAACTTGCAAACCAGGGAATCAAAGAATTGCAGAGGCCAGAGGACATGACACAAGGCCATAAAAAATTTCTTAGGTTCTTGACAGGGCTAAAAATCATAGTCCTCTGGATGGATCTTAGTCAAATTTGTATGGAATAGGAAAATTGGGTAACAGGTACTCCTTTGTGTATTTCATTTTAAAATAATCATGTTTATATGGCTATGATAAATGTCCCTTTGTGTTGAGAAAATTAGAGTTGAAAAAATGGGTGCAACAAATCATCCTTCTTCCACCAACATTCTAGTCAATGTACAAGCAATGAGTCATTCCATTCAAGAAAGACCATGTCTAACAATATCAAAATAGAACAAAATAAGGAGTATGCAAAATTTAGTTATTGTATCTTCCATTAGAGCCACTTCATATGCACAGGTGATGCACATGCATATTTTTCTGAGTGCTATTGGGAGCTTACATAGCAACACATGTACTATTGTGAAAATCACCACAAATCCTATTTGCTGCTAGGTCTAGCTCCCAGTATTGCTTGGTCAAATATGCATGTTTTTCACCTACACATATACCTTCTATGATCAACTCTTATATTCACAGGTGACAAACATTTATATTTTCCTAAGCAGTACTTTGAGTAGTCCTCCTACACATGTACTATTGTAAAAATCATCACAAGTCCATTGTAGGAGGGCTAGTCAAAGTACACATGTTTGGAGGTCTGAAGGAAACAAGAGAATTTGAACATTCACGAGTCTTAAGATTGTACTTAATATAGCCAAGCTTCATTCAATGGTACATTCAAACATGAAACAAACCATTCTTAAACCAAATTAAACTAGTAAACCAAAGGACATGCTTTATTTACTAAGTCTCTATTTTTTGGGCATACTAATTATAAGTAGTTGACGTATATCACAAATGTTTCTAATTAAGGCTGGTGGGATGAATACACCTATCCTAAAAAAAGACTATCAAATCATTATGCTTTAAAATCAATTACCTATCGATGCATCCCTTGTGAGGAAGAGAAGCCAAACACCTAAAGAACATGCACATAAACATGAAAACTGAAAAACTTACATGGAATACACTAGGAAGTACCAAATGATGATGCTCAATCATTGTAATGGCAAAGCAATATCAGAATCGTCCATTTATAGAACTTGATTTTTTCTATAGTCCTAATGATTTTTCTTATTTATTGTCTATGCTTGGTGACAAGATTTTGAACATTGTTGACATACTTAAATGGACTACACAATACCAAATGATGAATGCTCAATTGTTGTAATGGCAAAGCATCAGAACCGTCCATTTCTAAAATTTGATTTTGTATAGTCTTAATTATTTTTCAATAGTCCTAATGATTTTGAAAATTGTTGACAAAGAGTGTTTCTTTTTTTGCTTATAGTATAAATGATTTTTCTATAGTCGTAATGATTTTTCTTATTTATTGTCTTTTGTCCCTTTTTGATTTCCTATGTCTGTGCTTCATGACAGGATTTGTCACCTTCTTTTGATGGTATACTTCATTCAGTCTATGTGGAATACTATTTTGTTCACTATTTTATTTCAGCTTCATATTTCTTTCATTTTTCATATACACAGAGACTACACATGCTGATAAAAAAATGAGCTATTTGATATAGGTTTGCTTTTCATTATTGTAAATGGTTAATATTTCTTATGGTACTCCTTGGTGTATTTCATATAAAAATGATCATATAAAAAATAATAAATGTAGTAGCGATGGTGTGGTGCATTATTGGTATATAGGCTCAATGAATCTTGTCAATGTGCCAAACTGTCGATGTGGTGGTGGGCAGTGTGTGTTGAAGACTTCACGGACACCGAACAACCCCTGGATGACAATTTTGGTGCTGCCCAAATAGAAAAAAGGTTGTTGATGTGTATATATTTAATATTTCTAATGTAAATACTACTCATTATAATATAAGACTAATGTAGACTGGGCATCATAGGGAAATAATGGCTGCGGATACTTTAGTTGGGTCAATGACAACTCATCTACATCTATCCACCCATCTCCACTTATCCACGATGAAGGATTTGAGTGCAAAACGTGTCAGGCTAGGGAAAATTCCAAAATTATATTTTTGTGATGCCTTCTCTATATTGTAATTGCATATCTTTGTTGCAACCATATGCAAAGATGAACTCAAGAATTAGCTAGTTTAGTATTTTCATATTGTAACTAATATTTTAATATGGATATGACATAACTTCTCTTTTCATCAAGTGCGCATATAGATGGTTTACATCTTTTTTTAGAATAATTCTTCATGTTTATGGCTCAGGTGAGCCCCAATCTGCTATCAATCACATGATTTAATGTATAGTGTTTTCTTGGTTGTTCCATTTGTTCTTTGACCTTGACTACAGATTGACTATCATTTTCAAGCTTTAGCATGATTTCATACGAAGCACCATCTATAGATTTGTACGCAATGCTAATTTATGAACATATATAATGCATTGAACGTAATCTATGAATGTGCATGGTATGAAGTCTTGCTGAGTTAGAGCATGGAGAATGAATAGTGGTTATAGTTGTAGTGGGGAAGAAAGTGGAGGCCATCCATGAAGAAACTTGCTGACAGAGATTCAGAGTGGGAAAATCTTATTTTCAATGTGAGGGAGAGAAGCCAAACACATAAAGAACATGCAAATAAACACAACAGCTACAAAACATAAATGTAGGTATCACAACAATTGAGAAACATAAATGTAGGTATCATGGTCAAAATTTCTTGGAGACACAACATAATTGAATGCTATACCCAAAAAATGCAACACAACCACTACTCCTCTAGTTCTAAGTTGACACTGTGGGATCCAAAAACCATATATAGATTCCTTATCTTTGGTTTCTATATCCCACAGTGTCAACTTAGAACTACAGGAGTAGTGGTTGTGTTGCATTGTCTAGGTATAAGCATTCAATTATGTTGTGTCTCCAAATAATTATGACCATGATGCCTACATTTATGTTTATCAGTTGTTGTGTCCTAGGACCCCTTATGACCCTTTATGACCATTTATGATCCCTAAGAATACATCTTAGAGGTCTTAAAATTTTGTAAAGGGTCATAAGAGGTTCCTAGGAGGGGCTAGATGAGCTTCCACCTTCATGTGGTTGGCCCTGTTAAGTAGAGAATGTTTAACTATTCTTGAAACAAAGAGAAGCTAAATAATTTAAGGTCTTAGTCCATCGAGAAGCTGAAAAAATGATAGGAATCAATGATGGAGAGTTTTTAGATTCTGATAAGACATATATGGAGTGGAGGCCAGATTGAGTACCAATACCCTTGTGCAATTTATAATAAGAAGGAGATCATTATTTCATCTATATATATGTGTTGGTTGAATTAGTTAAGGGCCCAAGGTCGGCCCTCTTGAAGATAATTCAATTCATATATATATGGTGTCGGATTCTAGGGAGAGAAGCAGCAAAAACATAATGTTCTTCCCTCCTCCAAAACCTTGATTCTCTACCTTAAGAAAACTTAGAGGAAGTAGCGAATTTAAGATCAATGTATGGAGGCAGTGGTGAATTCATAGAGGAAGCAACAAATATGGAGTCAGCTATGAATTCATGGAGATAACAGAAAATTCATCAACGAGCAATATTCAGTGATTGTTATTAGTGCAAGTTGATGAGTTCATTTTGGATGCAAAGGAGAAAAGGGGATACTCAAAGAGGAATTACACCAGCAAATGGGAGAAGGTATAAACATTTTATTAGATTTTTATTATTAAATAATGAATTTTGCATATACTAGTGTTCTAAGCGTCCTCATTACATGATTTAAGGTCTTAGTCCATTGACAAATTAAATTACATTTCCTATCCAAAATACATAAAAAAAACATGCACATAAACATGACAACTGAGAAACATAAATGTAGATTTCACAATTGTTGATAAACATAATTGTAGGCATCATAGTCAAAATCTTTTGGAGACAACGTAATTGAGTTGAGTACCCAAGCGGTGTAGAGCAACTTCCACACCCCCAATTCCAAATTGAATATATCTATTGGAGAATGTTGTATTCATGAGAAAACATATATAATCAACTTGGAATCGAGGGTGCAGGAGTTTCTCTCCATCGTCTAGGTATACAACTCAATTACATTATCTCTAAAAAATTGTGACCATGATGCCTACAATTATGTTTCTCAGCTGTTGTGTCTGAGGACCCCTTATAAACCTTTACGACTATTTATGATCCCTAAGAATACATCTTAGAAGTCTTAAAATGTCATAAAGGGTCATAGGAGGCTCCTAGGATGGGCCAGAAGAGCTTCCACCTTCACGTGGTTGGCCCTGTTAAGTAGAGAATGTTATACTCTTCTCAAAACAAAGAGAAGCTCAATAATTTAAGGTCTTATTAGTCATGGACAAATTAAATCAAAGGCTTTTTTGAAGTCAATAAAGTAGAAAAAAGCCTCATCACTCTGAGTGTCCCATATTTTGTCAACTAAATATCTAAGAGTCACTCTGTGATCTATGGTGGACTGTTTCTGTCTAAAAACTAGCTTGTTT
>BSBK01007293.1:5000-215211 GCA_027943335.1 Chamaecyparis obtusa | reverse complement strand
TATATATATATATATCTAGATATATATATAATATATATATATATATAATATATATATATAATCTATATATATATATATATATAATATATATATATATATATATATATATATATATATATATATATATATATATATATATATATATATATATATATCTATATCTATATATTATATATCTATATCTATATATATATATCATATATATATATATATATATATATATATATATCTATATATATATATATATATCTATATTATATATATATATCTATCTATATATATATATATATTATATATATATATATATATAGATATATATATATCTATATATATATATATATATATATATATATTATATATATATATATTATATATCTATATATATATATATCTATATATATATATATATATCTATATATATATATATATCTATATATATATATATATCTATATATATATATATATATATATATATATATATATATATATATATATATATATATATATATATATATATATATATATATATATATAAACTATATATGGGTATAGATGTTTCTTGTTTGAATTATCTTGAATCTGGTATCATTATTATCCTAAAGAATAACTTCTTTCTTTTGTAACAAAGCATTGGTGAATCTGGTCCTCATATGGATTTGTCTTAAAGATCTTACAGATAATGTTCTTCAAAGAAGGAATGGAAAAGTATGATCTTAGATTCTAATTTATTGATTTAAACACTATTTCACATGTTACTCTAACAATGATCTTTGCCAAGGATTAAAAGTTATCATGTAGGATAATTACATATTGGAAAGGCTCAGTAAAGGAAGGTGAGACAAATTGGCTTTGTAAAACATTAATGGCTCTCATAGGAGGGCAATATAAAGCTATGAATGACTGGTGTAAAAAAGGAAAATGGTATATGTTAGAATGTAATAAAGTACATTTGAGTACAATAAGGTAATCTTGGATTGGAAAATGAAGTTGTAAAAGAGGGTTTCCCTCATCCTATCTCGCAGTACTAAATTAAGCCTTGTAAATGAATTATTGTACATAACTTAATAGTACGAGACAAGACTATAAGTTTTCATCACTCTGTTCTTTTCTACCATTTCTCACATGAACAAAGTTTGTAAAGATTTTAGCTATATTAATAAAATAAAATTTCTTGCCTTGGCCTCTTATTGATAAAAAAACATATGGTTGCACATCATGTTGGAGATTTTCCAGCAAGCCAATGCTGACTATATGTTTGTCACTGATGACAATATATGCTAAGTAGCATGCATGGAAGACTTATGAGTAAGATTTGAGTATATATAGCATGGACATGTTATCAGCATGATATCATGGACACAGAGGATAATTGTTGGCACAAACAGTTATGTAACAGCTTGTGTTAGCAATGTTTTTGATAGAGTTACAGGCAATGTTCTGTGAGTAATTGTTCATACAGTTATCAAGGAGCCTTGCGTGCTTGGATATGTGATAGAGACATGTTAGTGATGTTACATCCATGGATGTAGAGTTTGATGTGTAGTAGAAGTGAAGTTATGCAGTTACTATTCACCAATTGCAATTTCCTGTGTTTATCCATAAGAGCTGACAGAGATTATATTGGTACAAGAGTTGCACCTATCATTTCATTATGCATGTTTGGATTATTATTGAAGAAGAGTTAAGAATTTTTTGTTAAGAGCTCATGATGTAATTTTTCTTGAGGAGAAAGTGTCAGTTAATTCTGTAGAGTCAATATTGTGTAGCATTCATCTACACTTATTATTTTGGACAGGTCCCAGTTTGTGTTGTGTGGTTAGTAGAGCCGACATAGATGTTATTGGAGAGTTTTATTATTTCTCTAATATGATTTCAAGGTGGTTCTAATAGGCCAACTTGATTTTATCATTTAGAGGAAAGATACTTATAGCTGGTCATTTGTGATCGCTAGAAGTATGGCATCGAGATGAATTATTAGAGCATAGCAGAGAGTGTGAAGAATTATATCATCAAGAAGAGGTCTATGTGATAGAGAAGATAGAGTGTACTATTCATTGGAACTAATCAAGATAGCAGGTCTACCTCGCAGTTCACCAAGATCCATATATAGTGTGTATCTATTATTCAGAAGGTTGCAACCTTCACCCCTTGAGCAGTGAACTCTCGGATAGTGCATCCTCACCCTTAACAGGGTCAATCATAAAAGACTCCTAACAGGGTCCAACCTTTGACCAGATCATTGTACTTATTGCATTGTAAAGATCAACTTTTAACAGGGTTGTAAGATCTTCTAACAAGGATCATTATACACTAGTGCAGTTTATTAGTGGATGTTAATTCCCACTAGGGTTTTTACCCATTTGGGTTTCCCCGTAACCAAAATATTTGTGTTATGTTCAAGTGTTCTTTCATTGTTTTTATGCTTAATGTTTAGGTATACTTAATTGGATAAAGAATTGAAACTTGTAGATAACTAATTCATCCCCCCCTCCTCTCAATTATCTCTTGGGACTATTCCTAACAATTGGTATCAGAGCCAAGTGCCTCAGAGAGAAAGTTTAACAGCTTGAGGTTGATTAGATGGAATTCTTTATAAAAGACAGTCCTAAGTTTGATGGAGAGAACTATCCTGATTGGAAGAACAAAATGGTGACACATTTGCAGTACACTGCTTTTGAAGTTTTTGAAGTGGCTATCAAAGAAGTTAAGATCCCCTCTCTAGAAGATCTTGCAAAGGAAGATGCTACTAGAAAACAAATGGATTTGTTGCATTAGAATGCAATAGCCAAAGAATCTCTTATCAATGTTGCTGGAGCTCAAAAGTTTATTTTATCTTTTGACTCCATGGTTTGAAAATTTTGTGTAAGTGTCAAAATTATGCTTTGAAGGTCTTCGAAAGAAGCCAAGTTTGAAGGCATTGAAAATGGAGCCTATTGATTTTCATGAGAAGTCACTTGTATAGGATATTCATCACCTATCATTTGAAATTTGTAATAGGTTTTAGGTCCTGGGTTTTAGTTCTGACAAACTCTAGAAGTCGTCATTTAAGGGTGTTCCTAAAATCTGCATATGGCGTGTTTCCTGATTTTTACTAAGTAGCTCACTTTGGAGGTTTGTATATTTTGCCCAAAGATTGATCATTGCATGCTGGTTGTGGCATCATGATATAGGCATAAGAGAGACTCATCATGCCAATTTTCAGCTCCCAATGCACCCATTTGACCTATTTTCCAGGGCCATTCCATTTGTAGATTGCTAACTTTTTTATACTGATCAATTGCATAGTTTAGTCGAAGGCCCTGTTTGTGATGTTATATCTCAAATACTATTATTGGTCATATCAAGAAAATGGTGCCCCTATATTGTAAAAAAAATTTACTTCAATTTTGCAAGGTCTTAGATCATGAGTGTTTTGTATGCACACTTCCCCAAATGCTTTTCATTTGTAGAAATCAGTATTTCTCTTGTTTTCTTATGTTGTATTTCCAAGTGGCTACTTTCAAGGGTCTGCCAAATGTGACCGGTTGATCATCATGAGTTGTCCTTCTAGATTCATGCTTCCCATATATCATACTTCCAATATCCAGAAGCTTGGGTTTTCAGGGGGTTTCTTGACTTGTCTTCAAAGTTTGAACTAGATGCATTTCATTGTTTTGACAGGGTAATTTGTGGAATTGTTTTGAAGAGGCAACTTGGATGATTATAATCTTTGGACGTGCTTGGTTTCGTCAAATTAAACTTTGCAGTATGGAAGAATGTTGACTATGGAACATGTGTGCCCAGTGCCACATTATTGTTACTTGAATCGGTCAATTTTCTAAACCAGTTCCATAGACTGTTTATGCATTTTGAACACTTTGCAAGAATATAAAAAGTTGTTTAATGGCCATTGTTTAATGATTTATGGTCTGATTGCATTGAAGGCCCTATTTGAGTTATTTGAAGGGTGAGTATCAAAAGTAATAGTTATAGGGAATTGTGCTTTAAGCTTCAATGCAAAATGAGGATTCGCAAGCAAATAACTATTTGAACATGCTTAAACAAATTGTCAGAGAGCACTTAATGCAAAATAAGACATCATGGACAAGTTATTGTGAACTTTCTAACATAATTATAAGGAGGTAGCCCATGAACAAAAGGGAATGGAATTTGGCAAAGGTAATTTCTTGAAAGCACAAAGCATGTAAATTTGTTTGACGGGTTGTTTCAAAGAAATGTGAATTGTGGAATCCTTTACAAAGTGAGAAAATTGCTTCAAAACCATTGGAACATGCAAGGATTTCAAGTGAGTTGTTTGTGTTTGTACTATGCATGGAAGGAGATATGCCTAATGTTTGTATTGAAGGAGACACATCAAAATGTGAAAGTCTACGCTATAACGCAAATCTAATGGAGGCCTCATGTGATGCTGTTGAGGTCTTGTGTAGGTCAAGGGCTATTGTATAAGGGTGTGTAGATGAGCTAATGCAATAATGAGACTTCTAACATTTTAAAACTATAAGGGGGATTGAAATGTTTTCTAATGCACACTAAAAAAAGAGAAGGCCGACACGTGAAGTAAAGAGCCATGAAGCATTAGAAGGTGCGCAAGACTTTGAGGATGTGGCCAATGCACTTTTGGGAGGTTGTAGACATAAACAATGGATTTAATGCAATACAAAGGGGGGCCTTGCACAAGTAAAATGAGTAGATTCTCTGTGAGTAATAAATGGATGCTTCATATGTGATCCTCATGTGGAGAACCGAATGTAGCCAATTTGCGTGAGATTTGAATTTCGCAATGCCAATGCAAGGTGAGTTGAGGTGCATATGTTAGAAGGAAATTCATGCAATAGAAAGTCACACATCAGTGCAAGCCATATGCCAGTAGCTCACTCAAGGGACCAAGCCAGCATGTCAGCGCAACTAAGGGAAGGTTCATGCTAAGAGAAATGTTTGAGGAGGGTAGCCAGGTGTTAATAAACTCGTGCCCTTCTCTATTTGTGTGAGGAACCAGGGCACTGCGTGATGTGGTAATGAAGCAAAGCCAACACAAATGGTTAAGGCTACCGACAAATGTGAGTGGAGTCAACACCAAATACCAATTGGGGTTGCTCACACATTAATATAAATAAAACCCACACAAATAGTGAGGGGTATGTTTGTGTTCTTGCAGGTATGTTTTATTTGTATTGTGCTGCGTGAGTCACGAAGGGTTGCCAGTCCATGTTGTGCCAACACAAATGAAGAATACACATGGGTAGCTTGCTAATAGAGTAATTCCTCATGCAAAAGATGAGATGGTTGCTTGCATAGGTGAGTACACTGCATGACTAAGCAAAAGAGACTCGCGCAAGGGAGGGTTTTTTTGTTAATTGATGGGAGCTATTTTCAACAAGCAATTGCTAGTGCATGGCAATGTAAATGCCAAGGCTCACACACCTTTTGGGCTTTGTGTGAGGCTACAAAGATGAGCACTCAATCATTTTATGTGGCTACTGAGTGAGATGTGCTTGGAGGTTTGACACTTGCACAAAGAAGGCACCTGCATAAGGAAGGAAGGCACATTCTGGCACCTAGCCAAGATAGGTTAGAGAAAATGGAGGGAAGGTGCATGTGGGTTTATCCCACATGCACCCTGTTTGGGCATTATACAGGGTTTTTATACACTTGCACTCAGTAGTAGTGTAAAGGAAAGAGAAAGAGAGGCTATGGTTGCCTCACACTTCATGGGCCCACCTTGGGACACATACCAACTGGGCGTGTAGAGAAATTTTGATAAAAAGTTTAAAAACCTTCAGCAGAATTGTCCCACATTCATCTGGAATGAGAACCATGAGGTGTTTATATGTAGTCGTGCACACATACATGGTAGAATGAAGAGTGAAGGCTCTCTGCATGCGACCGCTCTTGGAGTCACCTCAAGATTTGTTTCAACTAGCCCAAAGGTAAGATATTTTGTAGACGAGCATTGACAAGGAAAAGGTGGACATGTGGCATGCAGTTGCACATTCACTGAATGAAGCCAACAATTAGCAAATAATTCATAGATTTGGAGAATAGGGTTAGCTAACCGCTAGTCTCCCAGTCGCCAGATGATGGTGGTAATGTCCCTAGTATCTAGAGATTGTGAGAATATATAATTGCATGATCATGTGATGGCTGACGGTTAGTCCCTAACATACAGTGAACTATAGATTTGCATGGTCATTGGGTCACTCGATCTAGGTAGTTAATGAAGATCCATTCTGAGAGTGGGAGAATGGGCTTAGTCACCCATTCTCCAAATGTTAACCATGGTTAAGCAAAAATTTTGAGATTTAGAGAATGGCATGTTCGTTGAATTGCCAGGTGTAACTACGGTAAAGTAAAGTGTTAAGAGACCTAGAGAATGTACTAATCACCAGATCTCCCAATGAGATGGTCAACCCGGGGTTAAATTTGAACATCCAATCATATGGTGACAAGTGGCACTTCCTAGTGGCTTCTATGGCAAAAAGTGCAAAATGATTAAAAATTGTAGATTTGAAAAGATTTAAATTATAACATAGTCCACACTATTAGAGAAAATTCATAAATTTACATGACAGGGCCTGATCAGAGATTTAATGCCTGGAGGCTTAATTTTTGACCAATCATACGAGTGTTATATGTTTTCAAAAATCACAGAGAACGAGAAATCCATTGGAAATGATGGTTTTCAGTTTCAGAAAAGTGGGAAAGAGCAGTATGAGCTGGAAACTTTGGGATTAGAATCAGGCTTTATGGGAAATGATTGTGAAGGAGGATCAGTTGGAGAGAATCAATTGAGGATCAAAGTTGGGAAAAAGCTTGGAGATATTTTATGCAAAGAAATGGACTGCTGTCAATTTTTTTCAATTGACCACATTCTCCTATATCTCAACTTTTTCTTCATTTTTACAAATGGTGAATTTACAACTACATAGAAGACTTCTAATTTTGTTGAACTATTAAGCTTTAGGTCTAGATATATTGAAGCAGAACATATTAATGAAATACAGTGCAGTTTCCTATTCCATATTGTTGTTGTCTCTTTACATTTATGTGTATGGCTCTTATATGTTTAGTTTGTAAGGCATCCTAAACATACCGGTTACAAGGTAATTGTCTAGCTATTTATGAGTTTTTTTCAAGGAGAGAACTAAGTTTCATAAGTGGTTTCAGAGGGTTAAGCATTATTGTGAGGATTTGATATTGTACTATGGGAATGATAAGATAGTTTGTAAGACATTCTATAGTGTTTCTTTGATTTATTTTTGTGGATTTATATTTTCATTAACTCTTTGCCCAAGGAGTAGGCACTGGTCCTTCCTTTCCTTGTAGTTTCCATCATCAATCTTTAAAAATCTATTCAATTTTACTTTCCTATTGTTATGAACATCCATGTCTAATTGTATTCAAGAAGTAAAATTAATTTTAGTGATTCCTTGAAGAGAGAATCAATAGGTTATCCTTCCTTGAGTTTAATCTTAAAAAAGAAGAAGGACAAGTGTCCTTAATCCATTGTTAAGTGTTACTACAAGTACAGTGATCCTTAAGATAGGTGCACCTGCCTGGGTCTGTTGAACCCAAAGAGTAGAAGGATTAGATCTTTGTTAATTATCCTTTTCCATGTAAGAATCTTGAATTGGGGGTCTAAGAGTCAAGCTTGACGGCTATATAGTGATTCTACAAGAAATAGTGCTAACAAATTGGTGACTCCGCTGGGGATGAACTAAGGTTACCATTAAGAGTATCCTAGAGTCTTGTTGTATTTATTTTGTGGAAGAGTCATAAATATTATAATCTAAAAATGTATTACCTAGATTTGTTGTTGTAAAAATTTTAAAATATATGTGACTTTGCTGTGAGGAATGCCTAGAATCTGTTGGTGTTTTAATGGAAGACCAGTGAATAAATTTGTGTCCTCTGAAGGGAGGTGGAAACTCTATGTTAGAATGAATCTAAGATGTGAAGCTTTGTTCCATATTTCAGTCATATGTGAAGTGAACAACGACATTCAGCAAAGGATTTTTGAGGTATTCTCCATTCAATATTTCATGTGTTTGCATGGTCCTTATCAGGTGATTTAGTAATTAAAAGAAAAGATAGATAAGTGGAATTACATACTTCTGGATTAAAATTTGATTTGAGTCATATATGTGAGAAGTATGTTGGATTAGAAGTTTAGTGATAAGAGAAAGTTAATTACAAGTCTAGATTTCCTGTTACTGGTGTTGAAGATTTTCAAGTGTATAGCAAAATTTGCAGCCAGTAATGGATAGTCATAGGTGTTCTTTTATCAAAGGATATGTGCCATTTTGTTGTCATGGCATACTTGGTTTCCCTAATAAAATCCCTAATGAAATCAGAGGATATTTACCAAAGTTTCATAGGAACCAGTTTCAGTCAGCAAAGAAGCATGTTCAAGATTTTGCTAACATGATGTATGATTTTGATGTTTTCCATGAAGATCTTTGGATGAGGTTGTTTGTGCAGACTCTGAAGGGAGATGAAGGAGAAAGGTTCTCTTTCCTGCCTGCAACTTCGATTTCTTCTTGGGATGAGCTAAGTTCATCCTTCATTGAGTAGTTTGATGGGTGGGTAGATGTTAAATTATTTTTGTATATATAGGTTAATGGAAATTCAGATTGAACAAGATGAGTTGATCCCAAGGTTTAATAGAAGATTTTCTAAAACATTGATGGATATCCCTAAGAATTGTAGGCCCCATGATTAGATATGTTTAGTTGTCTATTTGGGTGCTTTGGGCCAAAATATCTATTTCCTATTGAGGGATAAACAGCCATAAAGTTTGTATTAGGCTTTTGAATTTGTAATGGATATTGAATGCAATCTGAAATATGGAGTTATAAGAAGACGTACCTCTACTGATTTATGTTCTTAGAATGAAGTGAACAATCAAGAAAATGGTGAATAGCATTAGTGCTTTCATTCCCATATCAATTTCATTGATCAAAACTTTGTATGTGCAAGTGGAGTGAATGTCGCTACTGGAGATGTTGTTGATGAAGAGCTGGAAACTTTTTCAGCTAATGAAGGTAATGAGCATTTCCAGATTGCAGAGGATACATCTTTCCCTTTGCATAAATATAATGAGGTTAATCATGAAAATGAATTCTTGATTACTAATGTTGATATAAATGCTTAGAGAAATGGTGTTTGAAATGAATTCATGGATGAGGAACACTTGTCATTACTGTTGCCTTTGAGGCAATGGGATTGTGAAAGCATGGATCAGACTGAGAATGAATTAGTTTCTAATAACCAATCACAAGTTTCCTCTCATGCTGTAAATAATTTTTATTTTTAGTCTTCTATGTGTTTGAATGGTAGTGAAGTTGAATGTGAAGTCATGAAGATTGAAGACAAATGGGGAAGTTCATTATCTGATACTTGTGAAGATGAGTTGACTGATTATAGTGTTGACTTTTCATGTGATGACATCAGTAGTGGTGAATCATGTTCTAATTTAGACTCTGAATTTTCTTTCTCCACTGAAAGTGTATATGAAGATGGATGTAATGACATGTCTTGTGAAGTTACTAATGTTTTATTTGATGAAGGCATTGATGTAAATTAGCCAGCACGTTATTTTAATGTATATGAGAAATATTTCCATGTAGTTTCTAATCCATTGTTCAAAGAATGTGCCTAGGAAAGTGAATTCACTGAGTACAATTCATTTTCATATTTTGATATTCTAGATGTGGCTAAAACTGAACTTCTAGCTCCAATGAAGTTAGTTGGAGGAAAGGTAATGCACGGTGAGAGTTGTTCTTTTGATAAAATTGCATCACATGTTAATAGTTTAATTCTTCTACCACTAGGCATTGGATGCAATGAAGATGAATTAATTTATGGTATTGTTTGTGTGAACCATCCTTACGAGGATAAAAATTTGGTCTATCAAGAGAGAGAAGATTTGTTTAATCTGATTGATTTGATGCATGAGGATGTTTTAGATTCCTTGTCTAAGCTGAATGAGTGTGAGTATAGTTGCTTTACTTTTGATGTGCAAGCATGCACTAAAGATGAGCTGGATATTTACAGCCAAGGAGAAGAGGTATCAGTTATTTGTCCCCTTTCATGTGTTTCAAATTATGATGATTCCAATGATGTTTACTTTTCAGATAATGAGGTTGTGGGGGAACATAAGAGAGAAGGCATAGGTGATTGTAAATTTGAAGTTATTTTGCAGTCTATGTTCCATGATGTTTTTTGTCATCATGAGTTTAGTAGTAGTTTCAGATGGCTAGTTGAGTTTCAAAGGAGAGATCGATTTTTTGGCAGAGGTAAAGGTTGAAGTCCATTTCACATTTTGAAGCTGCTCATGTATATTTTGTATATTGTGTACAATGGTGTTGTTGTTTTTAGTAAGGAGTCAAGTTTTTGAGAAGTTCAAGGTTTGAAGTGAAATAATGTTAAAGTTGATTCTCTTTGGGTGGTCTTTTGTACCAAAGATTATGGATTCTCTACATGTTCGCATGGGGCATGCATCCCTAGCCAGAACCACTGTTGAAGCTCAAAAGTTTAGTTTATCTTTTTACTCCATGATTTGAAAATTTTGTCTAAGTGTCCAAATTATGCTTTGAAGGTCTTCAAAAGAAGCTGAGTTTGATGGCATTGAAAATGGAGCCTATTGATTTTCATGAGAAGTCACTTGTATAAGGTGTTCATCACCTATCATTTGACATTTTTAATAGGTTTTAGGTACTGAGTTTCAGTTTTGACAAGTTTTAGAAGTGGTCATTTAAGGGTGTTCCTCAAATATGCATATGGTGTGTTTCCTAATTTTTACTAAGGAGCTATCTTTGGAGGTTTGTATCTTTTTCCCTAAGATTGATCATTGCATGCCGGTTGTGGCATCATGTTATAGGAATAAGAGAGATTCATCCTCCCAATTTTTAGCTCCCCATGCATCTGTTTGACCTGTTTGCCAGGGCCATTCCATTTGCACATTGCTAACATTTTGATGCAGATTAGTTGCATAGTTTAGTCGGAGGCCCTGTTCATGATGTTATATCTCAAATACTCTGATTAGTCATTTCAAGAAAATGGCGCTCCTATATTGTAAACCAAATTTAATTTAAGTTTGCAAGGTCTTAGATCATGAGGGTTTTGTATGCATACTTCCACAAATGCTTTTCATTTGCAGAAATCAGTATTTCTCTTATTTTCTTGTGTTGTATTCCAAGTGGCTACTTTCAAGGGTCTACCAAATGTGACCGGTTGATCGTCATGAGTTGTCCTTATAGATTCATGCTCCCCATATAGCATACTTCCAATATCTAGAAGCTTGGGTTTTCAGGGGGTCGCTTGACTTGTCTTCAAAGTTTGAACCAGATGCATTTCATTGTTTTGACAGGCTAATTTGTAGAATTGTTTTGAAGAGGCAACTTGGACGATTAAAATATTTGGAACTGTTTCGTTTTGTTAGATTACACTTTTCAGTATGGAAGAATGTTGACTATGGAACATGTGCACCCAGCACCACATTCTGGTTACTTGAATCAGTTAGTTTTCTAAGCCAGTTCCAAAGACCGTTTATGCATTTTGAACACTTTGTAAGAATATAAAAAGTTGTTTAATGGCCACTGATTTAATGATTTATGGTATAGTTGTGATGCAGGAGCATCCTGGGTGTAAGAGCAATCTTGCATCACCCAAAAAAAAATATTTATGTTTTTGTATTCAATAAGGGCTATCTTGTGTAGAGCTACTATTTATGGAAACTTTCTATTTTTCATAAGTTGGTCATAAATCTCAGAATGTTCTGATTTCACATGTGGAGATTCATCTCAGTCGTATCAGCCTGCCAATAAAGTTTCATTGATAGATCAAGTTTAGCTTTGTAGATATTGAAGATTTTTGATATTGGCAGCAGGGTACAAAAACTTTGAACTCAGTTTTGAAGGCTTTAGAGGCCCCAGATGAGGTCAAGAATTTGGGTGATGGGCGCTTACACAAGTCAAGCCTGTAGAGTGCTTTGTGGCATTTCTAAATTAGGGTTGTAATAGTCAATCAGAGCAACTGGCAATGACTTATGGTCTTCAAAAGTTGAGTCATGTGAAATGGCCGAAAATAATTTTCCTTCAAAATTTATGTTTAGGTTTCAAAAGTTATTTTGAGCCAACTTTGATGTAATAGATTGTAAAATAAAATAATTCTAAGTTTGGTCAGCCCTTTGGGCTAAATTTCTGGAACCTTCTTGGGCAGTGGAAATTGCCTATATAAAGAAGGCTTGTAGTGTTGTCTTAGGCAGTTCTAGGTAGGAGATCTGGGTAATAATTTGAGGCTTTGTCCTACAGAATATTGTAAGGGAATGCCCATGTGGCTTTGCATATTGTAATTCTAAAAGCTTGTAATTCCACATTTGTGGAGATAATAAGAAGCCAATTTTCTGTTCTTGCATATTGTTGTTGTTTCTCTGTTTCTGTTATGTGTTTGTGGTATCAAGGGGAGCACCCTTCATCAAGTGGTATCAGAGCAAGAGTTCCTGAGTGTGTAAATAGATCACTGACTGTGAGGCAGTTTGCACTAGGACCGTGGTTAGGGTTTCAGTGTGCATCACGAAAATGCCTCCATGAAGAGAACGTGGCAGAAGAGCTGGTGTTGTGACACCTAAGGTTAGAGAGCTACAGAGATAAGTGCAAGCATTGCAAGAAGAGATTCATAGAGGAATGAATCTTAATGTAAGAGAAGAAAGTGATGATGAAGCGGAAGAAAATTTTGATCAGGAAGGAGAAGGCGAACTTCCAAACCCAGAAGAAGAAAGGCTTTTTCGAGCCCTTTCCAAGATCGGGAAGAGACCTAAGATTGAGGTTCCTACATTTTCAGGGAATCTTAACCCAGAAGAATTGATCGACTAGATCAATGAATGTGAGGAATATTTTGAGTATGAAGATGTTGAGGATCCTGATAGTGTCAAATTTGCGAAGGCTAGACTGAAAGGTCATGCGAAGATCTAGTGGCAAGAGGTTCAATTGGAGTGAAATAGAAGAGGGAAAGATAAAATCACAAGATGGGATCGGATGGTGGATAAATTAAAGCGAGAGTTCATTCCTGTTGATTATGAACTTGACCTACTAAAGAAAATGCAAAGTTTGAAGCAAGCAGGAAGATCTATTCAGGAGTATACAGAGGAGTTCTATCGACTCCTCATCAGAACAAGCCACGCAGAAGCTGATAAGGAGAAAGTTGCCTGATACCTTAATGGGTTAAGGCCAAGCATTCAGGAGGAGTTGAATCTGGTTCAAATGAATAGTATTGAGGAGGCATACCAATTTTCCCTAAAAGTAGAGGAAAAGCTAAACAAGAAGTTTGAGAGTAGACAAAATGGAAGAGGTCGCGGTGGACGATCTAGTGGACGGTCCTATGGAGGCTGAAATGAAGATTCGAAAAAGAAGGATGAGGCCAATAGCAGTTAGAATCAGCGAGGAAACAATTCCAATCATTTCCAAGATTAGAATAATAGAGATCAGAGAGGAAGAGGAAGAGAACAAGGATCTGGAAGAGGAGGCTTCTGTGAAACATGTTTTCACTATGGAGAAGAAGGTCATAGGGCATTTGAATGTCCTCAGTACCAAGGTAGAACAGATAGGAGAAATGAAGGCCAGGCCAAAGTTGCACATGTAGATGAAGATGCCAGATCATCAAATTCTGAAGATGCTGAAAGAGGAGAAATGTTGATTAACAAAAGAATCATGTTGTGTGGTGAGAATGAACCTGAACAAAGGAGGAGCTTGTTTCATACCAGGTGCAAGTGTGAGGGTAAGTGTTGTGATGTGATTATTGATAATGGAAGCATTGACAATTTGGTGTCAGAAGAGATGGTGACAAAGTTGAAGCTCAAGAGATAGAAACACCCACATCCATATCGGATTGCCTGGGTACAGGATGACCACAAGGTCATAGTCAATGAACAATGCCTAGTGAAGTTCAAGATTGGTGGATATCATGATGAGGTATTGTGTGATATCATATCTATGGATGTATGTCATATGTTGTTAGGTAGACAATGGCAGTTTGACTGATGTGTTGTACATGATGGTCGTGTGAATACCTATTCCCTAAAAAAGGATGGAGTGTGACATAAGCTAAAGTCATTGAATGACACAAAAGAAAAGGTATGTGGTAGTGCAATAATAACTTTTTTTGATGGAATAAATTTCCTAGATGGTATGGGGCATGAGCATGTATGTTTTTCTTTAATTCTAAAAGCTGGTCAAGAGGAAGTAGAAGACGTTCCTGTAGAAGTTGCAAATTTGTTGAATGAGTTCAGGATATTGTATCCGATAATGTACCTAATGGATTACCACCAGTCAGGAAGATTAGTCATCAGATGGACTTGATCCCATGAGTGAGTTTAAGGCAGCACACAGAATGACACCTGCAGAAAGTGAGGAGTTGAACAGGCAAGTACATGAGTTGTTGCAGAAAGGATTGATCTGTGAGAGTCTGAGTCCCTATGATGTACTAGGAGTTTTAGCACAAAAGAAGAATGGAGAATGGAGGATGTGTACAGATTCAAGAGCAATAAACAAGAGCACAATCAAGTATAGGTTTCCATTGCCATGAATGGATGATATTATGGACTGTTTGAGTGGAGCCATGTATTTCTCAAAGATAGATCTGAAGAGTGGATATCATCAGATTCAGATCAAAGAAGGAGATGAATGGAAGATTGCCTTCAAGACAAAGGAAGGACTGTATGAGTGTTTTGTCATGTCTTGTGGGCTAACCAATGCACTAAGCACTTTCATGCGGCTCATGAATGAGGTTCTGAAAGAATTTATGGGTAAGTTTGTCATTGTTTACCTAGATGATATTCTGATCTTTAGTAAGACATTGGAGGAGCATATGATGCATATTCATATGGTATTTGAGAAGCTCAGAGAAGAGAAATTGTTGATTAATTTGAAGAAGTGCAGTTTTGTGAAGAAAGAGTTGGTGTATTTGGGCTTTGTAGTTTTACCAGAAGGTCTAAAAATGGACCCAGAGAAGGTGCAGGCTATCCTTGAATGGCATAATCCAAGGAGTGCTACTGAGGTAAGATCTTTTCATGGTCTAGCTAGCTTTTACAAAAAATTTATCAGAAATTTTAGCAGTATTTGTGGACCCTTGACTGAAACAATGAGAGGGGATAGAAAAGAGTTTAAGTGGACTAATGGGGCAGAAAAGAGTTTTCAATTGTTGAAACAAAAAGTTATAGAACAACCTGTTTTAGCACTTCCAGATTTTAATAAGGTGTTTCAAGTAGATTTTGATGTTAGTGGTACTGCAATAGGAGCTATTATGAGCCAAGAAGGTAAACCTGTTGCTTATTTCAGTGAGAAGTTAAATGATGCCAAGAGGAAATATTCTGTTTATGATCAGGAATTTTATGCTATAGTTCAGGCATTAAAGAAGTGGAGACATTATCTACTTCCTAAAGATTTTTTTTTGTATACTGGTCATCAAGCTTTGCAATATTTGAATAGTCAAGGAAAGTTGAATCAAGGGCATTTGAAATGGGTTGAGTTTTTGCAAAGTTACACATTTGTTTTGAAACACAGGAGTGAAAAGTCTAATAGGGTTGCAGATGCTCTCAGCAGGAGGCAACTATTACTGACAAAAATGCAAATTGAAGTGGTTGGGTTCAAGGAACTCAAGAATTTGTATCCAAAGGATCCTGATTTTGGTGAAGCTTGGAAAGCTTGTACAGAACCTGTTACTCTAGACAGAATGAAATGGCTGGATTTCATCATCTAGGATGATATGCTATTTAAAGGGAGTTAGTTGTGCATTCCATGAAGTTCTATGAGGGACAATCTCATCAAAGAGAAGCATAGCGGAGGATTGGCTGGACATTTTGGTCGTGATAAAACCCTTGGTTTGTTTAGTGAGAATTATTATTGGCCACAGTTGCAGTAAGATGTGAAGAAGTTTTTATAGAGTTGTAGAGTATGTCAGATGGCGAAAGGAGTGAAGCAGAATATAGGGTTTTATCAGCCATTACCCGTACCAGAGAAGCCTTGGGAGGATATCAGCATGGACTTTGTTCTTGGTTTACCGAGGACTCAGTGGGGACATGATTCAATTTTTGTGGTGGTTGACAGATTTTCAAAGATGGCACATTTCATTCCCTGTAAGAAGACTAATGATGATGTTCATGTAGCAGAATTATTTTTCAGAGAAGTAGTGAGACTTCATGGTTTGCCAAAGACCGTAGTTTCAGATCGAGACACTAAGTTCATTGGATATTTTTGGTGTACATTATGGAAGATGTTGAAGACAGATTTGAAATTTAGTTCATCACATCATCCACAGACTGATGGATAGACAGAGGTGGTGAATAGAAGTTTGGAAAATTTGCTGAGATGTTTGGTTGGAGATAAGCCAACAGGATGGGATTTGATTTTACCACAGGCAAAATTTGTATACAATAATTCTGTCAACAGGAGCACTGGTAAATCAGCATTCCAGATTGTATATGGAAGTAGTCCAAGAAATGCATATGAATTAAGAAAGATAGATAAAGGAGAAATAAGTAGTGTTGAAGCTAAGGATTTTGTAGAACATTTGAAGAACATCCATGGGGAGGTGAGGAAGCACATTATGAAGATGAACACATAGTACAAGGCTAAGGCAAATGAGAAAAGGAGGTATAAGGAATTTCAGGTTGGTGATAAAGTCATGGTTCATTTTTTAAAGGAGCGGTTTCTAGTTGGTACATATAACAAGCTAAAAATGAAGAAGTTTGGACCATGTAGGATACTGAAGAAACATGATTCAGGAAATGCATATGAGGTAGAATTTCCTAGTGAGCTGAATATCTCACCAATGTTTAACGTTTTAGATTTGATAGAGTATCATGAAGGGGGTGTTGAAGATGACATCACAGTAGCACAGTGGAGTATTCCAGCAAGTAGTTCAGATACCAAGGAGATTGAAGACATACTGGATAGTCGTGTTGGCAGAAGCACAAGGAATAGGACATATGAAGAATATCTGGTCAAGTGGAAAGGATGACCTGTTGAAGATTCATCATGGTTGACAAAGGAGGAGGTTGACCATCTTGGTTTTCCTCTTCACACCTGAGTCATGACAGGGTCAATTCTCAAATTACCCTAGGTGTCTGATGCAGGAGCATCCTAGGTGTAAGAGCAATCTTGCATCACCCAAAAAAAAAAATTATGTTTTTGTATTCAATAAGTGCTATCTTGTGTAGAGCTACTATTTATGGAAACTTGCTATTTTTAGTAAGTTGGTCATAAATCTCAGAATGTTCCGATTTCACATGTGGAGGTTCATCTCAGTCGTATCAACCTGCTAGTAAAGTTTCATTGACAGATCAAGTCTAGCTTTGTAGATATTGAAGATTTTTGATATTGGTAGCAGGGTACAAAAACTTTGAACTCTATTTTGAAGGCTTTAGAGGCCCCAGATGAGGTCAAGAATTTGAGTGACAATCACTTGCGTGAGTCAAGCCTATAGAGCACTTCGTGGCATTTCCAAATTGGGGTTGTAATAGTCAATTGGAGCAACTGGTGATGACTTATGGTCTTCAAAAGTTGAGTCACCTGAAATGGCTGAAAATAATTTTCCTTCAAAATTTTTGTTCGGGTTTCAAAAGTTATTTTGAACCGACTTTGATGTAATAGATTGTAAAATAAAATAATTCTAAGTTTGGTTGGCCCTTTGGGCTAAATTTTTGGAACCTTCTCGGGCGGTGGAAATTGCCTATATAAAGAAGGCCTGTAGTGTTGTCTTAGGCAGTTTTGGGTAGGAGATCTGGGTAATAATTCGAGGCTTTGTCCTACAGAATATTGTAAGGGAATGCCCATGTGGCTTTGCATATTGTAATTTTGAAAGTTTGTAATTCCACATTTGTGGAGATAATAAGAAGCCAATTTTTTGTTCTTGCATATTGTTGTTGTTTCTCTGTTTCTGTTATGTGTTTGTGGTATCAAGGGGAGCACCCTTCATCAGATTGCATTGAAGGCCCTATTTGAGTTATTTGAAGGGTGAGTATGAAAACTAATAGTTACAAGGAATTGTGCTTTAAGATTCAATGCAAAATGAGGATTAACAGACAAATAACTATTTAAACATGCTTAAACAAATTGTCAGAGAGCACTAAATGCAAAATAAGACATCATGGACAAGTAATTGTGAACTTTCCAACATAATTATAAGGAGGTAGCACATGAACAAAAGGGAATGCAATTTGGTAGAGGTAATTTCTTGAAAGAACAAAGCATGTAAATTTTTTTGATGGGATGTTTCAAATAAATGTGAACTATGGAATCTTTTACAAAGAGAGAAAATTTCTTCAAAGCCATTGGAACATGCAAGGATTTCAAGTGTGAGTTGTTTGTGTTTGTATTATGCATGGAAGGATATATGCCTATTGTTTGTATTGAAGGAGGTGCATCAAAATGTGAAAGCCTATGCTATAATGCAAATCTAATGGAGGTCTCACACGCTACTATTGAGGTCTTGCGCAAGCTAGGGGCCATTGTGTAAGGGTGTGTAGATGAGCCAATGCAATAATGAGGCTTCCAACATTTTAAAACTATAAGGGGGATTGAAATGTTTGCTAATGCACACCAAACAAAGAGAAAGCCAACACGTGAAGTAAAGAGCCATGAAGCATTAGAAGGTGCGCAAGACTTTAAGGATGCTGCCAATGCACTTTTGGGAGGCTGGAGGCATAATAATGGATTTAACACAATACAAAGGGGGACCTTGCACAAGTAAAATGAGTAGATGTTGTGTGAGTAATAAATGGAGGCTTCATATCTAATGCTTGTGTGGAGAACCGAATGTAGCCAATTTTCATGAGATTTGAATTTGGCAATGCTAGCACAAGGTGAGTTGAGGTGCCTATGTTAGAAGGAAATTCACGCATTAGAAAGGCATACATCAGCATGAGCCAGATGCTAGTAGCTCACTCAAGGGACCAAGCTAGCATGCCAGTGCAACTAAGGGAAGGTTCATGCTAAGAGAAATGTTTGAGGAGGGAAGCCAGGTGGTAATAAATTTGTGTCATTCTCTATTTGTGTGAGGAACCAGGGCAGTGCGTGAGGTAGTAATGAAGAAAAGCCAACACAAATGGTTAAGGTTGCCAGCAAATGTGAGTGGAGCCAGTGTCAAATACCAATTGGGGCTGCTCACACATTAATATAAATAAAACCCAAGCAAACAGTGATTGGTATGTTGTGTTCTTGTAGGTATGTTTTATTTGTATTGTGTTGCATGAGTGACGAAGGGTTGCTAGTCCATGATGTGCCAGCACAAATGAAGAATACACATGGGTAGCTTGCTAATAGAGTAATGCCTCATGCAAAAGATGAGATGGCTGCTTGCATAGGTGAGTACACTACATGACTAAGCAAAAGAGACTCACACAAGGGATGGGTTGTTTGTTAATTGATGGGAGCCATTTTCAACAAGCAATTTACTAGCGCATGGCAATGTAAATGCAAGAGCTCACACACCTTTTGGGCTTTGCATGAGGCCACAAAGATGAGAATTTGGCCATTTTATGTGGCTACTAGGTGAGATGCGCTTGGAGGTTTGAGGCCTCCATAAAGAAGGCACTTGTGTAAGGAAGGAACACACATTTTGGCACCTAGCCAAGGTAGGTGAGGGAAAATGGAGGGAAGGTGCACGTGGGTTTATCCCACATGCACCCTATTTGGGCATTATATAGGGTTTTTATACACTTGAACTAAGTAGTGTAAAGCAAAGAGAAAGAGAGGTTGTTGTTGCCTCATGCCTCATGGGCCCACCTTGGGTCACATGTCAACTAGGTGTGTAGAGAAATTTTGATACAAAGTTAAACAACCTTTAGCAAAATTATCCCACATTCATCTGAAATGAGAACCATGAGGTGTTTATATGTAGCCGCGTAGACATACAAGGTAGAATGAAGAGCGGAGGCTCTCTGCATGTGAGTGCTCTCGAAGGCACCTCAAGGTTTGTGCCGACAGGTCCAAAGGTAAGATATTTTATAGATGAGCATTGACAAGGATAAGGTGGACATGTGGCATGCAGTTGCGCATTTACTAAATGAAGCCGATAGTTAGCAAATAATTCAGAGATTCAGAGATCAAGGTTAGCTAACTGCTAGTTGCCCATTCACCAGATGATGGCGGTCATGTCCCTAGCATTTGGAGATTGCGAGAATACATAGTCACATGATTGCATGATGGCTAGTGGTTAGTCCCTAACATTCAACAAACTGGAGATTTGTGTGGTCATTGGGTCACTGGATCTAGGTGGTTAATGAAGATCCATTCCAAGATTGGGAGAATGGGTTCAGTCGCCCATTCTCCAAATGTTAACCATGTTTAAGGAAAAATTCTGAGATTCAGAATGACCTGTTCATTGAATTTCCAGGTGTAACTATGGTTAAGTAAAGTGTTAAGAGACCTAGAGAATGTTCTAGTTGCCAGATCTCCCAATGAGATGGTCAACCCAAGGTTAAATTTGAACATCCAATCACATGGTGGCAAGTGGCGCTTTCTAGTGGATTTTGTGGCAGAAAGTGCAAAATGATTAAAAAATGCAAATTTGAAAAGATTTAAATTATAACATAGTCCAAACTATTAGAGAAAATTAAAAAATTTACATGCCAGGGCCTGATCAGAGATTTAATTCCTGGAGGCTTAATTTTTGACCAAACATATGAGTGTTATATGTTTTTGGAAATGACAGAGAATGAGGAATCCATTGGAAATTATTGATTTCAGTTTCAGAAAAGTGGAAAAGAGTAGTATGAACTGGAAACTTCAGGATCAGAATCAGGCTTGTTGGTAAATGATTACAGAAGGTGGATCAGTTGGAGAGAATCAGTTGTAGATCAAAGTTGGGAAAAAGCTTGGAGATATTTTATGCAAAGAAATAGACAACTGTCATTTTTTTTCAACTGACCACATTCTCCTATATCTTAGTTTTTTCTTCATTTTTATAGATGGTGAATTTATAGCTACATAGGAGACTTCTAATTTTTTTGAACTATTAAGCTTTGGGTCTTGATATATTGAAGCAAAACATATTAATGAAATACAATGCAGTTTCTTGTTCCATATTGTTGTTGTCTCTTTACATTTTTGTGTATGGCTCTTGTATGTTTAGTTTGTAAGGCATCTTGAACATACTGGTTACAAGGTAATTGTCTAGCTATTTATGAGTTTCTTTCAAGGAGAGAACTAACTTTCATAAGTGGTTTTAGAGGGTTAAGCATTAGTGTGAGGATTTGATACAGTAGTATGGGAATGATAAGATAGGTTGTAAGGCATTCAATCTAACCTGCATATAGTTTGTAAGGCATTCTATAGTGTTTCTTTTATTTATTTCTATGGATTTATAATTTCATTGACTCTTTTACCAAGGAGTAAGTACTGGTCCTTGCTTGCCTTGTAGTTTTCATCATCAATCTTTAAAAATCTATTCAATTTTACTTTCTTGTTGTTAGGAACATCCATGTTTGATTGTATTCAAGAAGTACAATTAAATTTAGTGATTCCTTGAAGAGAGAATCAATAAGTTATCCTTCCTTGAGTTTAATCTCTAAAAAGAAGAAGGAGAAGTGTCCTTAATCCACTGTTAAGTGTTATTGCAAGTACAGTGATCCTTAACACAGGTGCACCCGACTGGGTCTATGGAATCCAAAGAGTAGAAGGATTAGATCCTTGTTAATTAACCTTTTCCATGTAAGAATCTTGAATTAGGGGTCTAAGAGTCAAGATTGACAACTATATAGTGATTCTACAAGAAAGAGTGCTAACAAGCACCTTATCTGATAGTGAGTTTTCAGAGTTAAAGAAAGTAGACACTGTTGGAATTAGGAGAGATAAATATTGAGAGGGGAGGGGTGAATCAGTGTCTTCAAAACTTTAACTTGTAATACCTTTCAAATCTATATTAACAATCTATATTAATTGACCAAAGTGACTTGTATCTAATTGCATAAATCAATCATCTAGTTAACTTCAAGAAAGTAAACAACATGACATCAATAAGATAATCACATAACACAAGTATTTTGGTAATGCAAAAACCCTTCTTAGAAGGTAAAAACCATGGTGGGGATGACACCCACAAATTCTTCACTACTAGAGATAGAAAAGGTTTTCCTATTAGGGTTACAAGTTTTGATCACTTCTGGTGATCTCACCCTATTAGGAGTGACATGTTAGATCAGCTAGATCTACCTAGTTATAAGATTTTAACAACACTAGTAAAGTGTGTACTCAGTTAAAAGATTTACGAAAGACTGTTAAGTCTACTCTATTAAGAGATTTAACCAAAGCTCTATTACAATTTTTAGAAAGTAATATGAAATATTATCTACTAATTGACACTCAATTGTGTGAAACAGATCTTATAATTCTCTAATAAAATATCACCTTGACTGTGATGGATCTTTGCTCTGTTTTGCTTGGTACCCTTCTCTGAATCTTCTCAGTACTCTGTTTTGTTCTCCCAACTGATTGACTTGAAGTTAGGCAATGACTTCAAGTGCTTCATGATTCATATATCTTAATTCAACAACCTCATAAAGTGGTGTCAACAAACAAAATATATAGAGTTTTGTTATGCTGCTTATACAAAAATTAGGTTACAAAAATAATCATAACCCTAAGATCTACGTTGCAAAATTAACCTAGATCAGCTATTACAAATAAGATAAACATTGCATTTAATGAATATCTTTTATAATAAATTCTCCTCGACCTTGGTAAACCATTTTAAAATATATTGTAACCATCTGCATAGAAGAATGTGCCATTTCTAGTTACTATGCCATTTTCTATGATCATCGGTAAACAATGTATAGACTGCTCGGTGTTTACTGATTGTCGGTGTTGGTGTCTAGTGGTGCTCGGTAAACTATGTACTACTTGGTGTAAAGGCTTTACCGACTGCTCTATCTTCCTTCTAGTTACCGACCAACTCAATATAAGTTACCGACTGATCTGTTTGACATCTTTTGATACTAATGACAACCTTGAATGCTCAATAGAGATTAACAATCTCCCCCTTTGGTATTAGTATCAAAACTTCAAATGTATATAGACAAAATATTCTATATAATCCTTATATCTCTGCCATATACATATCCACATCAAAAAACTTTCTAGTGCTCCCCCTTAGTACATGCTTCCTGGTAGAATGTAATATACATATCAAATTTTGTAACCTATTTGGCATATATACATGTTTTACCCCTTTTTGATAGTATTTCCAAATACAAAATATATATATATATATATATATATATATATATATATATATATATATATATATATATATATATATATATATATATATATATATATATATATATATATATATATATATATATATATATATATATATACTGTATACTTACATCTTATCAAAAATTGATGGATGGGTTTTCTCCAATGAGGCCAAGAGGTTGTCCCACTCCTCTTTCAAGTTGGTAAGAGCAAGATGCTCAAGACCGATTTGCGCATGCATGTCAAATATATTTTCTAACACTGAAATCTCTGGTGTTGCCACTAATTGCTCACCTTTGACAATGTGTGCCTCATAAATCTTTAGGTGTGGAATGAGTTCTTGTTGTAACTCTGTAACCTGAACTATGATGTTCTCTTCTTTTCTCCTTAGATCTGCTATCAGTCGTCGAAGTTCCTGTACTTAGTGAATATGCTTGAGAAAAGCATATGGCTTTGTGATAGCTGCTTGTGTACTCAACTAAATTTCTACTTCTAAACCTTTAATATTTTCACTGACCTTGATAGTAAAGGTATCTGAAGTACACAACTTGATTATCATTTGATAGATTATCTGGGAAATAGATTTTTCCTTGGTGATAACCTCAGATAATTTCACCTTTTTGAGTGCCACTTCTTTGCTAATCCTTTTTGCCAACTTATTTTGAACTCTTGATTTTCCCCTCTCTTCTATTGTTTTGTCAGTATCTGTATTAGGGGCATTGATTTTGTTAGCTAATGTTGCAAGTTGATCAATAATGGGAGTATTCTCATCAATGGTTGTCTCTAGTACTATCTATTAGAGAATATCCTGTACATCAGTTAGAAATTATTTTCTTTTATGCTCTTTCTTTAGCTTCTCTTGCACTACTTTTCTGGAACATAACTCCCCATACTTCATTAAATCTTTGGGGCTAAGGGTTCTTAGGTCACATTCTGGAATAATTATCACTTCATCAATGGTGATCAGCCCTTTTCCTTTCTTCTTCTTCTTCTGACCAAGAGGTGACTTCTTCTCAGTAAGAACAATAGCTCTTTCTCTGCTCTTTAGAGTATCCTTCTGATGCAAGGGCAGAGATCAAGAGGGGCCAAGGTATAGCACACCCTAATGATCCTTGCCTACAACACACATGCAGAAGAAATAACAATGACAAAGTGAGAGAGAGAATGCTAGATCTTTCATTAATTTGCATTAATAGGAATCATACATGCTAGGCTATAAGGCCTTCTCGATGATGGCTTGATATTACAATGAAACTCAGAGGTCCTCAAACATGCGAGGATCTGATCCAAAGTCTAGCATCTAACTTTTAACTTTTCTCCCCTAAACTAATACCAAACATCTACATTTATACAAGAAGCTACTGAGAAACGTCAGCCTTCAAATCCATAATAAATGGAAGTAATGATTAGATCTAGGACCACATGCTTCCCAATGATGGATTCTAGCATTAATTCTATGATCCAATATAAATGCACAAGTCAGCCTTAATAGGAAACAAAACTAGACCAATCGGTAAGCAAGATAACAGAGTAGCAGACAGGCAATGCCGAGCGCCAGAGAATTAACTGACCACCCAGGAGATAACCGACGACACTCAGTAACCAAAGGAAACTGACCAACTACCAACCAAATTGGTTAAAGAAGAAATGAAGAAACACAACTACCAACCAACTTGATTAAAGCAGGAACCGAGTGACACAAACAAACTCCAAATATTTTTGGTGACACAGGATTGCCAAGGACCTGAGATGCTCCAGCATCAAATGCATAGGGTTTTTTTGAAATGATTCTCAGAATCATTTGGTATGTCTGGTCTGAGCTACATCCAACTCAGACTATGAAATCCAAGAATTGTCTTCCATTGGTCTATTCTTCCACTTAACTAGATATTCCATATACTATTTTCCTCTTGTGCTCTTGCTAACTCTTTCCTTCAAAATGTGTTCAACTTCCTCCTTCTGCTTCTTAGGATATTCTATTAGTACTGTCATTCCTTCATCACTTTCATGATACTCATATAAATCAGCAATGTTGAAAATTGGTGATATGTCCATGTCATTAGGTAACTCAATTTCATATGCATTTCCACTGTCAAATTTCTTCAAAATCTTGCAAGGTCCAAACTTCTTCATCTTCAACTTTCCATATGTGCCAATAGGAAACTGACCTTTCTTCAAATGAACCATCACTTCATTACCAACATCAAAAGTCTTATGTCTTCTTGATCTATCAACTCTATCTTTGTATTTCTGGTTACTATCTTCTAGCTTTATCTTCACATCTTCATGCAATGTCTTCATGTATTCAAAAAATTTCACTCCTTCAACACTTCTTTTATTTTCATCATCAATGTCTCTCAAGTCAGATATTCCTCTCAATTGTGTGCCATTCACAATCTCAAATGGTGTCTTTCCAGTACTCCTATTCACTAAATTATGGTATGCAAAATCTGCTTGTGCCAATACAAAATCCCAATTACTTGGTGTGTCTCCAACTAAGCATCTCAAAAGATTTCCCAAACTTCTGTTCACAACTTTAGTTTGTCCATCAGTTTGTGGGTGAAATGTAGAACTATATTTCAACTCAGTGCCAAATTTCTTCCAAAGTGTTTTCCAGAAATAACCAACAAATTTACTATCTTGGTCAGAGATAATACTCCTCGGTAATCCATACAATCTCACAATTTCCTTAAAGAAAAGATCTGCTACATTTATTGCATCTGATGTCTTTCTACATGGTATAAAATGTGCCATCTTAGAAAATCTATCCACAACAACAAATATTGCATCATTACCTCTTGCTATCTTCAGTAAGCCAAGAATAAAATCCATACTGATGTCAATCCAAGGTTTCTTAGGTACAACAATCAATGTATACAATCTAGTATTCTGACTTACTCCTTTTTCAACTTGACAAATACCACAACTTTTCACAAATTTCTAAACATCTCTATACAACTGTAGCCAAAAGTACTTTTCCTTCAACAAATTCCATGTTTTATCAATGCCAAAATGTCCAGCCAAACCACTACTATGTTTCTCTTTTATCAAATTAGTTCTCACTACTCCTCTCGGTATACATAACTGAATACCTTTGAACAACATACCTTCCTAAATGAAATATTCATCCCATTTAGTATCTTGTTGAGCTTGTATAGGTGCTCTACACTTTCTCCATGGCTTAGAAAAATCAGAGTCATTTTCATACAAATCTTTCATCTCATCAAAACCAAGAACTTGAATTTTTATCTCGGTCATCAAAGATCTCCTTCTACTCAATGCATCAGCAACTCAGTTAGTGACTCCACTCTTATGCTTTATCACAAATGTATAGCTCTGCAAATACTCAACCCATCTCATATGTCTTTGATTCAACTTATTTTGACTACCCAAATATTGTAAAGCCTTATGATCAGTATACAACACAAATTCACTTGGTATCAAATAATGTGTCCATTTCTTCAGTGCTTGAACAAAAGCATAGAATTCTTGATCAGACATAGAATACTTCCTTCTAGCATCATTCAACTTTTCACTAAAGAAAGCAATAGGTTTACCTTCTTGACTCAACATAGCTCCAATTGCACTTCCACTTGCATCACATTCTACTTGAAATACTTTACTGAAATCAGGTAATGCCAAAACAAGTAATTCAACAACCTTCTACTTCAGATTCTCAAAACTTTTATCAACTCCATGTGTCCACTTGAATTCTCTTTTGTCTCCTCTCATAGTCTCAGTCATAGCATTACAAATTGAACTAAAATTCCTTATGAACTTTTGGTAAAAGCTTGCCAAACCATGAAATGATCTTACCTTAGTAGCATTCACAGGTGTAGGCCAATTCAGAATAGCTTCAACCTTTTCAGGATCCATTTTCAAACCATCAGCCAAAATAACAAATCCCAAATACACAATCTCTTCTTTCATGAATGAACACTTTTTCAAATTTATCAGCAACTTTTCTTCTTTCAGTCTCTACAAAACTTGTCTTACATGCAACAAATGTTCTTCTCTAGTCTTACTAAATACCATAATATCATCAAGATATACAATCACAAACTTACCCAAGAATTTCTTCAAAACTTCATTCATCAACCTCATAAAAGTACTCGGTGCATTAGTTAAACCGAAAGGCATAACCAACCACTCATACAAACCTTCCTTTGTCTTGAAAGCAGTCTTCCATTGATCACCTTCTCTAATTCTGATCTGATGATACCCACTTTTCAAATCAATCTTTGTGAAATACTTTGCTCCAGTCAAACTATCCATTATGTCATCCATTCTCAGTATAGGAAACCTATACTTCACTATTATCTTATTGATTACTTTGGAATCAATACACATTCTCCATTTCCCATTCTTCTTCGATGCTAATACAATAGGTAATACACAAGGACTCAAACTTTCTCTGATCAAACCTTTCTCCAGCAACTCTTGAATCTGTCAGTTCAATTCCTGATTCTTGGTAGGTGTCAACCGATGAGGTGCCTTATTCAGTAAAATAGCTCCAGGGATTAGATCCATACAATGATCAATGCTTCTTTTTGGTGGCAAACCATCAGGTACATTATAAAAAATGATATCACTGCATCCGATGAGTAACTTATCAATCTCCTCAGGGACACTATCTCCTATTTTCTTACTCAGTTTATTAGGAATCACAACAAAACATACATCATCCCTCTTCAAAGAGTTAACAAACTTCCTTATTTCCATCAAGAAAACTTTCACAGATGTGCAAACATTACTAATATATTCTTCCATCAATGGTAACAAGATTTGTTTCTTTCCATTAGCCACAATAGTATACTTATGCAATCTTCCATCATATATAGCATGTCTATCATATTGCCAAGGTCTACCAAACAAAATATGACAACAATCCATAGGCATGATATCACACAACACTTTATCATAGTACTGTCCAATCTTCAAATTCACATAACATTGTTCACTTACCAGGAGTGTATGTTTATCCTTGATCCAATAAATCTGATAGGGTTTCAGATGTTCCAATCTTTCCAACTACAGTTTACTAACCATCTCTTCAGATGCCAAGTTCTCCGAGCTACCACTGTCAATGATTACCTTCCACACTTTGTTAGAAACTCCACATCTGGTCTTGAAAAAACTTTTCCTTTCTGGATCTTCCTTCTTTCTTTCATTCCATAATTCCCTCCTCACCATCAGGTTATTCTCCCTTTCAAGTTCATTCAATGGTTCTTCTTGCACCATAACATTCCTACTACTACCAGCCTTCTTAATTGCTTGTGTACATTCAAATGACCTATGTCCTTCTTCTCCATAATTGTAACAAGTTCCTCAAAAACTTCCTCTACTATAACCACCTCGGTAGTTGTTGCCTCTACCTCTGGATGAACTTTCACCTTTCCACTTGGTCTTGCCTTTGTCCAGATTTGTCTTTTCTAGTTCAGATCTACCAATTTCACCATTAGATCTACCTCTTCCTTTAGGGAATCTACCACCCCTTCCTCTCTATCTCTATTCATGTCTCTTGTTCAATTTCTCCTCAGCTTTCAAAGCAAATTGATAAGCCTCTTCAATACTCTCCATCTTAACCATACTAATTTCCTCTTGGATGGAGACTCTCAAACCATTTAGGTATCTGCGGATTCTTTCCACATCATCTTCATCATGTCTAGATCTAATATCCAATCTATAGAATTCCTCAGTATACTCTTTTACCAAGCTATCCTTTTGTCTCAAACTTTGCATTCGCCAAACTAGGTTAATTTGATAATCACAAGGTAAGAACTTTCCTTTTAATTTATTCACCATCTTATTCCATACATTGATTTTATCTTTACCTTTACTTTTTCTATCCAATTGCAGATGTTCCCACCATAAGGATGCATGGTTTTTCAACTTGGTGCTTGCAATCTTTACCTTCTTATCCTCAGGAATATTTTCATATTCAAAATACTTTTCCATTTCAGTGATCTAGTCCACCAATTCATTAGAATCCAGCTTCCAACTATACTCAGGAGGGTTGAAATGTGGTGTTGACTTCAAACTTGTCAAGGCCTTCAAAAATATTTCTTCACCTTGATCCATAAAAGGAGCAGGTTCTGCATTTGCCTTTTCTTCTTCAATTTCATCATCACTAACATCTTCAAGATGTTTGCCTCTTCTTTGGGCTCTTTCAACTGCTTCTAACCTAGCAGCAATTTGTCTTAGCATCTCTACCAATCCTGGATCTGCATCTCACCTCCCATGAACCATCTTGACAACCCATTGCAATTTTAGGTCAGATCGCAATCTGCTACCCCACAACAATCAACTAGGGCTTCAAGAGGAACTAGCAAACCTAGATCCATAGACCTAGATCAAGATCTAACCTCGCTTTGATACCACTTGACATAAGGGAAGAGAGCAAGAGGGGCCAAGGTATGGCACACCCTAATGATCCAAGCTTGCAACACACACGTAGAAGCAATAACAATGACAAAGTGAGAGAGAGAATGCTAGATCTTTCATTAATTTGCATAAAAAAGAATCATACATGTTAGGCTATAAGGCCTTCCTAGTTACAGCTTGATATTACAATGAAACTCAGAGGTCCTCAAACATGCGAGGATTTGATCCAAAGTCTAGCATCTATCTTCTAACTTTTCTCCCCTAAACTACTACTAAACATCTACATTTATACAAGAAGCTACCAAGCAACGTCAGCCTTTAGATCCATAATAAATGGAAGTAACAGTCAGATCTAGGACCACACGCTTCCCAATGATGGATTCTAGCACTAATTTTGTGATCTAATATAAATGCACAAGTTAGCCTCAACATGAAACAAAACTAGACCTGTCAATAAGCAAGATAACCGACCAGTAGATAGGTAATGCCGAGTGCCAGAGAATTAACTAACCACCCAGGAGATAACCAATGACACTCAGTAACCAAAGGAAACCGACCAACTACCAACCATCTCAGTTAAAGAAGAAACCAAGCAACAGAACTACCAACCAACTCGGTTAAAGTAGGAACTGAGCGACACAAACAAAATCCAAATATTTTTGGTGACATAGGATTGCCAAGGACCCGAGATGCTCCTACATCACCTTCCCAATTGACACTGTATCTTCTTTCTTCTACTCCTCGGTGAATGGTGTAGGAGTCTCAGTGGTAGTGTTAGAGGGGTTCACCTTGGTTGTCTTTGTTTCTTCCATTTCTTTTGGTTCTTTAGTTTCTTTTGGATCAATGGACTGTGCCTCTATACTATCAGGTTGATTTGTCTCTGCAGGTTGTGTAGGTACGTTTGTTTCTATTGTATCTTTGCTTGGCTTAGGAAGAGATGCATCGAGTTGTACCTATGAAATAATTTCAACTACCTCGGCAAGTACTGGTAGTTCACCCATTAGAGATGTGAGCACATTATCAATAATTTTTGTTGCTTCATCTTTTTATGGTTCTATAGTCACATTTGCATCATCTTTGTCATCATGATCACCATTAGTGATGTCCTCAATGAGTACATGCTCATTAGTTTTCTTCTGCAAGTGGATCTCTACTAGATTCGGTGCATCTTGTGATACTCTTACCTCTTCCTTGTATTTAGTAATATCAATCACCTTAGTAACTAATATACCAATGACCTTTGGTTTCTTTCCTTTGTCATCCTCAATGTAAATTCCTTTACCTTTTGAATTTTGTCTCTTCTTAGACAGTTTGAGGAATGCTTCCTGTTCAGCTTTCTCTTTAGCTGTCAAAATCAATGTCCATAACAAATCACATGTGACATCCATGTCACCCACATTCTCATCCAATATCTATAGTGCTTGATTCTTGACTAAAAATCTAGGTTGGTATCTTGTCAAGTATTCACTTACCTCACCAAAGCTCATAGTTGTGGCTGTACAAACTAATGATCTTTCTCTTTTCCTTTTCTCTGTTTCTAGTGCAGTTGCCCATTGCACATTTATTATGTCATCTAGTTCCTTCAGTAATTGACATGTGAACTCCATTGGTACTCTTTTGAATTTAATCATCATCTGAATGATAGCATGTTCTAGTTTTGTCTTGTCCTCAGTTGACATTGTGTCAAACTTGCCTATGCCTGGATTTATCAAATTTCCATTCTCAATTATATCTTCTATTATTTCTTCAACTATACTTGCTTTATTCTTGACCACCTTGAACTGATTGGTGTCAGCTTCTTTATTAGTTCTTCAACATCTTCTTTACTTCTTAATAGTCTCCTTTTCTTTATTGCCTCAGCTACAGGCTTGTTTTTATTTTTAGCATATTTCTTCATCGGTGTAGCTGCCCTCATTTTCTTTACTTTTATTTCTTCTTATTTTGGAGGGGATGAGGCTACAGTAGACAATCTTTTCTTCATGCCTTTTTCTTGTTCAACTTTAGCTGGAGGAACTGGTGTAGTATCCTTGTTCTTGTCTGACACGGTTTCCTTACTATCATAGGGCTTGTCAGCTAATAGTAACTAACCTTCTATTGTTCCTTTAACCGATGACTCCTCAAGTGAGTCTGATACATTACCATATATTGCTACGAGATCTTTTCTCATTTTCTTCGCCCTTCTAGACATTTTACTAATCTCTATATCAGTAGTTATCCTTGACTTAGCTTCATCATGTGTACCGAACCTAGTGGCAGTGATTTCAATTGGTAATGCCAACAGTGCATTGATTGATTTCAAGGCAAAATCATAATTCATTTCATATCCTATCAGTGCCAACCATTTAATTCTAGGTTCTACTACCTGGATCATAGAGAAATCTATACTTACTACAAAAGTTATGCCATTTTCAAATTTATCAACTAATTCCCTCGGAATTATGCTCCTTTGGTGCATTTGTGTCTTAAACTCTTTGAAATATGCATCAATTTCCTTATTCAAATTGTTTCCTAAACTTTTCATCATTTATTTTATCTGTGCGGTTATCAGTTTATCTGATTGCCATGTTACTTTACTGATACCAAGTATGAAATTCTATAGATAGAGAAATATACACATAAGTAAAGATCTATACTTACATGTGTTGGATTTCTTTGAATGAATTGTCTTCATATTCTCTTGAACTTGATGTAGTAGAATTTTAGCTAGATCAACCTGGTGACCTTTCATTACAATTTTGTAAGCCATGTCCACGGTGCTATAGGGTACATTGTTTAATCTGTTGGATTGAAATATCTTATACCCAATGACATGAGCTATGAATTTCACCACCGGATCCTTGATTGTTGATATCTTTAATGACCTTCTGTCACATTGTGCACCTGTGTTCTTCTCTACATCGAGACATGATGAACTATGAAAGGCTTTGGTTTTGTTAGTAGTAGGGTATCCAATAACTCTATTGATAATATTCTTGGTAATCTCCACGGGTTTATCTAACCAAAATTTATCATCATGAAATCTGCTCAAAACTATTCTTATCCATTTTGTGCTAAATGTCTGCAAGAAGTGATCAAAATGCATTAACCCTGATTATTCAATTTTCTTATATTCATTCTTCACTCTATTGTCTGATTCACAAACCTGTTGGTAAGTAGCAAAGGTTTCAAATTCACCTACTTCACTGATCTTGCAGTGAATATATGCCCTAACGTCTTCTATTAACAAAACCCTATTCAGAATGCTAAAAAATGCACCCATCTTGTCTATTTGTGCAGCAACCTTCAGATGTGGTTTGAATTTGGCCTTAGCAAAATTAGCTCTAACAATTAGCTCTACTTCCTCTTCAATGATGTTTGATTTTCTTGCAGACGATGTCAATGCCATAAATCAAATCTAGGGTTTTAGCAAGCAAATGAGTAATAGGTATTTCATTGGAAAATAACTTACTTGGTTCAGTCAAAGAGTATCGTCGGTTTGATCTGTAGTTGCTTTTAATATTTTTGAGAAATTTTCAGCTCGAACTCTACTCTGTGAAATTTCTACTCTTTAAAATTGCAATGTGACAATAAACTTCTGTTTCCACATATTTATAGACCCTTTGATGTTCCCACTCAAACTTTCATGCATTAAATGCTCAACCTAACCTTTAGTATGAAACAGTTGTTAGCTCGGTGATGTCTACAATTTTCTCCACTCGGTTAACATAGGATTTCTTCATTGGTTTGTACTGTCGTCGATTAACCTTGTATAGTGATTGTCGATGGGTAACCAACTCTCAGTCTCTCTTTTACTGACTATATGACATTGTTAGCTCATAACACATAAACCATAGTGCATCTTTATTCATGCAGATTTGGTATTTGCACATCATATATAAAGAATTGTATGTAAAATGTAATCATTTGAAATGTCAGTTCCATACATACCCTTGTCACCTTAAGTGGAAGTACCGATGTCACCTAATCTAGTGGATGAGGTTTCATCGACGGTGTTAATTGAATCAGCATTCTCACTAGATGCCTTCTTCCACATAGTGTTCCTTAATCTTGTGATCTATGCAATGTTGTAACTACTTTCAAATATATGGTTTTCATCTGGTGCTCAGTCTCTGCAGTTCTTGCTTAAATGACTAACCTTGTGACAGTGCATACATGCCATTCCAGTGCTTGTCTAGTTTATTGAATGTCCAATCCGACCTTTGCTGTAACAATTTTCTGCAATATGTCCATACCTACCACATACAACACAATTAGTCCATGTATTATAGTCCCAAACATATGAATTACTCTGTCTCTTCGGTTGATACAACTTTCCTTGTATTTTCTTCTTAGGAGTCCAAACTTGTTTCATCTTTTCCTTACACTCTTGTGTAGTGTGTCCATGCTTATTACAACTATAGCATATTTTATCCATAGTGGTATTGTTAGCAAGATCTTTTTATTTAGCTCTGCACTCATAAGCTGGATGTCCAAACTTGCCATAGTAATAACAATATCCATTGAACTTAGCAATGACAGGAGGTTTACCTTGTGCTTTGCTTCTACACACATTTGATGTATGTCCTGGTTTTCCACAGTGATAACATGCTAACACTTTAGGTTTCTGACTTTGATTGTTGTTGATGTTTTTAGCTTGTTGTGATGATTCTCCTTCACCAGTATAGCCTATACCAGCTCTACTTCTGAATCTTCTCTAATTAGTCAAGAAATCATCAATCTTTTTAGAGCTATCCTTGGCTATCTTCATCATTTCATTGTATTTATTTTGTATCTTTATCTAATTTCTCAATTTTTCATTGTCTTCTCTGAGTATTGCTACATCTTCAAGTCTTCTTGATAATTCTCCATTTACTTGGTTCATTTCTTGATTAATTGTCATAAGCTGATTTGATACTTGGAAGTGACGATCTGTAAGTCTCTGAATTTCACTTTCTTTAGCTTGAAGTTGTTTTTTCATTAGTCTTCAATCTTTAATAGCCATATTCTGATCTTTTTCAGCTTGTCTAGCATTGTTCATAATTTCCACCATTCTCACCATCTAGGATTCTTGACTGATTTGAAGTGCTTTTACTTGTTCAGATAGATGCTGATTCTTTTCAGATAGATCAGAGATTATACTTTCAGATCCATCAAATATGTTTCCAAAACTTGATCCAATGTGATCAAATATGTCATCAATAGGTTCTTCATGATAACCAATTTCATTTTGTAGAATTGCAAGGTTCTTCCTATCAACTAGTAACTTTTTCAGTTCTTCCTTAGCTTGTTTATACTATTCCACAAACATCTGCATCTATATTTGTTGATTCTCAATAGTTTTGTCAAGCTTGTATCTCTCCATGACTTAGATCTTTTACCCTTCAGTGGTTAAACTATTCAACAAGAGAACTTAGCTCTGATACCAATTGTTGGAATTAGGAGAGAAAAATATTGATAGGGGAGAGGTGAATTAGTGTCTTCAAAACTTTCACTTGTAATACCTTTCAAATCTATATTAGCAATCTATATTAACCAACCAAAGTAACTTGTTTCTAATTGCATAAATCAATCATCTAGCTAACTTCAAGAAAGTAAACAACACGACATCAATATGAAAATCACATAACACACGTATTTTGGTAATGTAGAAACCCTTGTTAGAAGGTAAAAACTATGATGGGGATGACACCCACAAATTCTTCACTACTATAGATGGAAAAGGTTTTCCTGTTAGGGCTACAAGTTTTGATCACTTCTAGTGATCTCACCCTATTAAGGAGTGACATGTCAGATCAGCTAGATCTACCTAGTTATAGGATTTTAACAACACTACTAAAGTGTGTACTCAATTAAGAGATTTACAAAAGACTATTAAGTCTACTCTATTAAGAGATTTAACCAAAGCTCTATTACAATTGTTAGAAAGTAATATGCAATATTATCTGATAATTGACACTCAATTGTCTGAAATAGATCTTATAATTCTTTGATAAAATATCACCTTGACTGCGATGGATCTTTGCTCTGTTTTGCTTGGTATCCTTCTCTGAATCTGCTCGATACTTTGTTCTATTCTCTCAACTGATTGACTTCAAGTTAGGCAATGACTTCAAGTGCTCCATGATTCATATATCTTAATTCAACAACCTCATAAAGTGGTGTGAACAAACAGAATATATAGAGTTCTATTATGCCGCTTAAACAAAAATTAGGTTACAAAAATAATCATAACCCTAAGATCTACGATGAAAAATTAACCTAGATCAACTATTACAAATAAGATAAACATTGCATTTAATGAATATCTTTTACAATGAATGTTCCTTGATCTTGGTAAACCATTTTATGATTTGTTGTAACCATATGCATAGAAGAATGTGCCATTTCTAATTACTATGCCATTTTCTATGATCATCAGTAAACACTGTATAGACTACTAGGTGTTTACTGACTGTTGGTGTCGGTGTCTGCTAGTGCTCGATAAACTGTGTACTGCTCAATGTAAAGGCTTTACTAACTGCTTTGTCTTGCTTCTAGTTACCGAACAACTCAATATAAGTTACCGATCGATCTATTTGACATCTTTTGATACTAATGACAACCTTGAATGCTCAATAGAGATTAATAGACATAGCCCTATGGAAGTACCTAGAAGACATGTTTGAAGGAGATACGCAAGAAAAGAATGTGTGCACAAAGACATGGAAGAAAAGATACAATGCATTAGATATACTACCTAAATAAGACATTAGAGCTTACAACCAAAGGATTAACGAAGCAATTGCTAGAATCAGGAACAATGGTGGAGAGATCTCGAAGGAAGACATTGTGGATAAGTTGATGACTACTCTTACAACATAGTATGAAAACAAGATCAACATCCTTGATGAGACCATGCAGCTTACAAAAAATTTCAAGAGAGAGACCTTGATCAACAAAATTTTAGCTTCTGAGATTTCAAGATTGAAGACAAAGCCTAAAAGCGAGAAAACCTTCAAAACATCAGTCCATGGTAAGAAATATTTAAACACTTCTGGTAATTTTGATGATGGAGATGAAGATAAAGAGATAGATGATATTATTTCTATGATTGTTAAGAAAGAAAGAAAAAGAAAAGGAAAGTATGAAGGTTAGTTACCATTCAAATGTTTCTCATGTAATAAGATTGGTCACTTTGCATCTAAGTGTCCTACAAGAGTTAAGAAATTTAGTACTAACTAGAAGCCTAAGTATACAAAAGATTGTTACTATGCTGGTGATGGAGTTTCTAATGATGATTCAGTTGAAGATGAAATTGGATTAATTACTATTATGGAGAAGATGTATGATGAGATGGATTGTGAAGATGAGAAAAAGGAACAAGAGCTAGCATTGATTTCACAAGAAAACATAAGGACGGATTGGATTATAGATAGCGGTTGTTCACATCACATGACAGGTGATAAAGATAGATTTGTTCATCTGGAAAAATACATTAACGGTGGCATGGTTAGATTTGGAGATAACACTCCTAAACCTATCATTGGTAGAGGAGCTATCACATTGGATGGAAATAACAACACTGATGATGTTCTTTATATAGATGGTTTTTAGCATAACCTTCTTAGTGTTGGGTAGTTGCTTGAAAAAGGTTATAGATTGGAGTTCAAAGACAACAAGTGCATCATTAACAACAAGGATGATGCAATGATTGCATCAGGTTCAAAGACTAAAGGTAATGTTTTTCAACTTAATTTAGAAGTAAGTTGTTCTGTTGCTAAAGTATATGATAGTTGGCTATGGCATAAAAGACTATGTCATATCAATTTTGATAACATAGTAAAGATAAGCAATGGTGCAGGAGGACCCATGGTACAAGCACAATCATAGGATACATGATCACACGATGATCAAATTATTTGTAATTTCAATGTAATGGGTCTAATACATGTATATTGAATACATTTTGATTCATTTGTAAGGCTATGAAGCCATTGATTTAACAAGGTCATGATGTCATAAGTGACAAAATGCCTAGTTGTTTTAAAAGGTTGGAAAAGTACAACATTGTGAAAGTTGCAAAAAGATGTAAAATATTGAAAAGGGGGAATTATTCAGTTCAAAGGGTAGTTATAAGTTAGGAACTATCAAAAAGGTTATTAAAAGGCATGAATGGTTGAATTTGAAGGTGTGGTGTGAAAATTAGGAAGTTCTGTGAAGCAGGAGTAGTAGATGCAATTCTGACTGTCACCATTATTGGTGACAGTCATTAATGTTTTATTGTTTCATCAAAAATGGGATCTCAAAATAATGATAAAGGAGGAAGAATGTAGAAACACCATCACATCAAATTTAATGTATTTTTGATTGATAGGTTCAATGCAATGTTTGTTATTTTGGGAGCAACTTATTGACAGTTTTTCAACAACACATTTTATTGCTATTATATGGTAATTTTATAAGGGTATATGGATTGATCAATCAAGTTAAATGATTTAGAAACATCCTAGGTTGAATTACCTTTTGTTTGAATCTATTTATAATTTTTTCCATAATGGATCAAGAGGGAACCTTGAAATTTTCTAGAAACTACTTCAAAAACCTCATTAACAAAGATGTATGGAAGAGTTTGATTGTATCTCAAGTTTTCCCCTTTGAAAAGTTTGAACCTTAGTTATTATGGAAGTATATTCATAGGTATTTCATGTGGTTTTTGTTTTATATTGAAGGGTTGAGTATTCTGAGATAAATTTGATTACCTAGGCGGATTGGGCATGTGCATTTTCCCATTTTCTTGGTGACAGTAAAAATAGTCTCAGTTTAGAAGCCATAATGTTATAATTAACCATTGGATCTTTCTAATTTTAATATATGTTAAACAAAACCTAGTTTGAAACATTCTGACCAAAGGGATTGTAGAAATGATTTTTTGTTCTCAAGTTATTATCAACAAAGTACATGTATATCAAAATAGTTTTCATCTTGTCAATGTTGTGATAGGAAATGCATAAAACTTCTTTATGGATTAATTTATGGAAGATTCCATGAGTGAAGATAGGGTATGGAAACCTTAAGGATCAAGATAACATGAATGGATATGTTGATAATATTCTTGAAGTTGGTTTGATAAAGTAAGTTAATGGAATCAGTTGTGATGTTTTGAGATTGGATGATGGATTAAATGACCTTGTGTGAATCAGTTTGTTACCTGAGAAACCTTGTATTGTGAATATGTTCGAAAGTTCTTATGTTTCACCGATTTAGAGATGATATTTTCCTCTAAAAAGTTTCACATTTGTTTAAGGAGATTGGATCATCAAGATCCTAAGGAGATTGTTTGGTGTTTCAAGATGCTCTGCATCAAATTGGTATTAGATCTTGAAGATCTTGAGTGTGTGGGTAGAGCGCCGAGGGAGGCAATCCATACCAGGACCTTCGATTTGGTTATTGATTTTTGTTGATGAGTTTTTAGTTACAGGGTGTATATCCACAAGCTATAGATAGGTAGACATAGAGGTCTATCAAAGGGCCATAGGAGATGGTCCAGGGCCAGAGAAGATGGTCCACTTGGTTGCCAAAAGACCTAGGGAGAGAGGTAGAGAAAGGACTCCTGGGTGACACTAGGTAGTTGGTTTGGTGCAGAATTTGAGAGTGGATACATGTGTGAGAAAAAAAGCACCTTGGAGGGAAACCATATGAACTCCATTAATGGGAGTCTCAGTTTGAAGACATGGTACACTAAAGGTATCAAGCAGGGGAGATAAAGAAGCCAAGAGGAATGACAAGAAGGAAAAGAGGTAATGACACAAATGAAGAGAAAAAAAAAGAAGACAAAGTTGAATATGAAATTCTAGACCAATTTTATTTGTAGGTTATTGCACACACATTTCCAAGAGACTTGGAAAAGTTTCATGGTTGGAAGTATGGTGTAGGAGCACCCATGGTACAAGCACAATCATAGGATACATGATCACACGATGATCAAATTATTTATATTTTCAATGTAATGGGTCTAATACATGCATATTGAATAAATTTTGATTAATTTGTAAGGCTATGAAGCCATTGATTTAACAAGGTCATGATGTCATAAGTGACAAAATGCTTAGTTGTTTTAAAAGGTTGGAAAAGTGCAACATTGTGAAAGTTGCAAAAAGATGTAAAATATTGAAAAGGGGGAATTATGCGGTTCAAAGGGTAGTTATAAGTTAGGAACTATAAAAAATGTTATTAAAAGGCATGAATGGTCAAATTTGAAGGTGTGGTGTGAAAATTAGGAAGTTCTATGAAGCAGCAGCAACAAATGCAATTTTGACTGTCACCATTATTGGTGACAGTCATTAATATTTTATTGTTTCATCAAAAAGTGGATCTCAAAAGAATGATGGAGGAGGAATGTAGAAACACCATCACATTAAATTTAATGTATTTTTGATTGAGAGGTTCAATGCAATGTTTGTTATTTTGGGAGCAACTTATTGACAGTTCTGCAACAACACATTTTATTGCTGTTATATGGTATTTTTATAAGGGTATATGGATTGATCATTCAAGTTAAATGATTTAGAAGCATTCTAGGTTGAATTACCTTTTGGTTGAATCTATTTATAAGTTTTTCCATAATGCATCAAGAGAGATTCTTGAAATTTTCTAGAAACTGCTTCAAAACCCTCATTAACAAGGATGTATGGAAGAGTTTGATTGTATCTCAAGTTTTTCCCTTTGAAAAGTTTGAACCTTAGTTATTAAGGAAGTATATTCATAGGTATTTTATGTGGTTTTTGTTTCATATTGAATGGTTGAGTATTTTGAGATAAATTTGATGCCCTAGGCGGACTGGGCATGTGCATTTCCCACTTTCTTGGTGACAGTAAAAATAGTCTCAGTTTAGAAGCCATAACTTTATACTGAACTGTTGGATCTTTCTGATTTTAATATATGTTAAACAAAACCTAGTTTGGAACATTCTGATAGGAGGGATTATTGAAATGTTTTATTTTTATCAAGTTATTATCAACAAAGTACAAGTATATCAAAATAGTTTTCTTCTTGTCAATCTTGTGATAGGAAAAGAAAACAATTTATTTATGGAAGATTCCATGAGTGAAGATAGGGTGTGAAAACCTTAAGGATCAAGATAACATGAATGGATATGTTGATAATGTTCTTGAAGTTGGTTTGATAAAGTAAGTTAATGGAACCAGTTGTGATGTTTTGAGATTGGATGTTGGATTAAATGACCTTGTGTGAATGAGTTTGGTACCTGAGAAACCTTGTATTATGAATATGTTCGAAAGTTATTATGGTTCACTAATTTAGAGATGATATTTTCCTTTGACAAGTTGTTCATTTTTTTAAGGAGATTGGATCATCAGGATCCTAAGGAGATTGTTTGGTGTTTCGAGATGCTCTGCATCAAGAAATGTAAAGGCAATAAGAGATCTACCTAGCATAGCAAAGCTAGTTGATAATATTTGGAGGGAATGTGTGATGGGAAACTATGTGAGGAATTCATTTAGAAGCAAGCTTAATTCAACAGAGAATGAGTTGGATCTAATTCATATAGACCTATGTGCACCAAGTCAAACAAGATCATACTATGGTGAAAGATATTTCATTTTGTTTGTTGATGATTATTATAGAATGATGTGGAATGTGTTCTTGAAAGATAAGTCAAAATCATTTGAGAAGTTCAAAATATTCAAAGCTAAGATTGAGAATGAATCTGGACTAAAGATAAAGTGTCTAAGATCAGATAGAGGAGAAGAATTCACCTCTGATATATTTTATGAATACTATGAAGAACATTGAATAAAGAGACAGTTGATTGCACCTAGAACCCCTTAGTAGAATGGGATTGTGGAGAGAAGGAATAGGATCATCCTTGATACAACGTGCACCATCATGATTGAAGGAAAAGTTTCACACACCTATTGGAGAGATGCGGTCAATACAAAAGTCTATACCATCAATATAATACAATTGAGGCTTGGTGTGGACAAGACACCTTATGAGCTATGGTTTGGTAATGTTCCCAGAGAAAAATACTTTAGAATCTTTGGAAGCAAGTGCTACATCAAGAGGGATGAAGCAATAGGAAAGCTTGAAGCAAGAAGCGATGAAAGTATTTTCCTTAGTTACTCTACTAAAAGAAAAGCTTATAGATGTTTTAATTTGAGATTGAAGAAGATCATTGAAAGTGCTCATGTTAAGATTGATGAAAATTTTATGGTTCAAGAAAGATATCATGATTATGCACCTATGATTGAAGAAGAACCTAGTGCTTCCACTAGTGAGATAGTTGTTGAAGAAATATTTGATAGTATTGATGTATTATTCAATGACCCTGAAACAAGTGAAGAAGAAAATTAGAAGGTAGATGAGATAGTATCACCTAAAGCTCCAAAGTTTACATCTATATATCACTCTAAGGATGACATCATTGTTGATCACAGTGGAAAAGTCACAAAAAGATCAAAAGAAAAGAGTTCAACAAGCAATGAAGTGGTATGTTTACTATCTCATATTGAACCTTTAAGTGTTGAAGATGCATGTAATGATTCAGATTGGCATGATGCTATGAAATAAGAACTAGATCAGACTATTAAGAATGATATTTGGGAACTGGTCCCAAGACCCAGTGATAAGAATGCGATTGGAACAAAGTGGATATTGAGAAACAAGATGAATGAAGATGGTATAGTAGTAAGGAATAAAGCAAGGTTACTATGTAATGGATATGCACAAAGAGAAGGTATTCATTATTCAGACACATTTGCACTTGCGAGTAGATTAGAAGCCATTAAATTGTTTCTAGGTTATGCAACATTCAAAAACATCAAAGTTTATCAAATGGATGTTAAGTTAGCATTCTTGAATGGAGATTTAAAGGAAGAAGTATACATTGATCAACCAGAAGGATTCACCCTATCAGATAGACCTGATATGGTATGAACATTGAAGAAAGCCCTCTATGGACATAAGCAAGCCCCTAGGTCTTGGTATGAGAGACTTGATAGATATCTAACAAAAAATGGATTCGGGAAGGGAGCAACAGATTGTAATCTATTCATAAGAGAGACATCTGAAGGTTTACTTCTTGTAGCCATATTTGTTTATGACATTATCTTTGGGGGTAACGACAAACTTAGTGTAGAATTTGCTAAGGAGATGTAGAGTGAGTTTGAGATGAGCATGATTGGACCTATCAAATACTTTGGGATTAAATGTGCAGCAGACATAGAAAGGTATTTTCATTAATTAGTCTAAGTATGTGAAAGAGATATTGAAGAAGTTCAAGATGGATGATTGCAAGCTAGTGGGTACATGTATGATAAAAAGATGCAAAATTACAAAAGAAGATGATTCTCCAACAATAGATATAACATTGTACAAGTCTATGATTGGTAAAATCATATACCTTACTCAAACTAGACCTAATATTTCTAATGCAATTGGCATAGTTGGAATATTTGCAGCAGAGCCTAAACAAAATCACCTCATGGCAGTAAAGAGAATATTTAGATATTTGCAGGGCACTATAGATTATGGTCTATGCTATCCTAATTCAGATAATGTTGAGCTTCATGTATATAAAACTATTGATTGGGTAGGATGTGTTTATGATAGGAAAATTTATAGCAGCTTTGAATTGTTCTACAATTGTTTGGATCAAGCAGATGGTAAAGGATTTTGGAATTTAAATTGATTATCCTATTGTTATTCATTATGATAACACTAGCACTATCAAAATGTTAAAGAATCCTATGATGCATACAAAGACAAAACACATAGAGATTATGTATAACTTCCTAAGAGAGAAAGTAGCAAAAAAAGAATTCAAGTTGGATTTTGTGAGTACTAAAGATCAGTTAGTAGAGATATTCACAAAGTCTTTACCGAAGGATACTTTTGAGTATCTTAGGGAGAAGTTGGGAGTAATTCCCTTCCCTGATTCTGATTAGAGAAAGTAGAGAAAGCATCAGTCCTCAGTGACTAATGGATGGTTGACTAGTCTACTTTAGGAGTAGTACCAATGCTTAAATGTTTGGCACCCTTTTCCATTGATGTCAAAAGGGGAGTAGTATATAGTCATGAAAAATAGTAGTAAAGGGGGAGTACATAAAAAATTAAGAAGGAATAATATGTAGTTGCAAGGGGGAGTAGTATTCAGTCATGGAAGCAATTCAGTTGAGGAAATGGAGAATATTGAAGAATATTGTAGCAGATGGAGGATTCATCCTTGTGGGAGTTTTGATGAGGAAATGTAGAATGTTATAAAAGAATTGTTCATTTGGATTGGTGGAGTTTTTCATTCCATATGTTTCCATCAATGCCAAAGGGGGAGATTGTTGGAGATTTGCCAGCATGCTAGTGTTGACTATATGTTTGTCATTCACAAAAACATATGGTAAGTGGTGTTGGAAAAATAGTTAGTGCTCCCCTCAGGATTCATGACATGGTTTAATAGCCTCTTGTGTCTTCTATAAGTCTAGTGGTTGTACCAGGCATTAATAGGTTGATCTTTTGGTGCAACAACAACCACTACCTGTAACAAGTGGTATCAAAGCTTGGTCACAGATTTGAATCCCCTCAGGTAAAACTAAGAGGGAGATTGTTGGAAAAATGGTTAGTACTCCCCTTGAGATTTGTGACATGGTTTAACAGCCTCCTGTGTCTTCTATAAGTCTAGTGGTTGTATCGGGCATTAATAGGTCGATCTTTTGGTGCAATGGGAACCACTACTTGTAACAAGTAGCATGTGTGGAAGACTTATGTAGTAAGCTTTGAGTATATATAGAATGGACATGTTATCAACATGATATCATGGACACAGAGGTTAATTGTTAGCACAAATAGTTATGTAGCAGCTTGTGTCAATAGTGTTCCTGACATAGTTACAGGTAGTGTTCTGTAAGTAATTGTCCATACAATTATCATGGAGCCTTGCACTCTTGGATATGTGATGGAGACATGTTAATCATGTTAGATTCATGGATGCAAAGTTTGATGTGTAGTAGAAGTAAAGTTATTCAGTTGCTATTCACCAGTTGCAATTTCCTGTGTTTATCCAGAAGAGCTGACATAGATTATATTGGTATAGGAGTTGTGCCTATCATTTTAGTATGTATACTTGGATTAGTGATTGGAGAAGAGTTAAGGATATTTTTTAAGAGTGTATGATGTAATTTTTCTTGAGGAGAAAGTGTCATTTAATTTGGTAGAGTCGACAGTGTGTAGCGTGCATTTACACTTATTGTTTTGGATAGGTCCTAGTTTGTGTTGCATGCTTAGTAGAGCCGACATAGATTTTATTGAAGAGTGTTATTATTTCTCTAATATGATTTCAAAGTGGTTATAATAGGCTGACTTTATTATATCATTTAGAGGAAAGATACTTATAGCCGGTCATTTGTGATCTCTAGAAGTATGGCATGAAGATGAAAGATTAGAGAAGAGCAGAGAGTGTGAAGAATTGTGTCATCAAGAAGAGGTCTATGTGATAGATAAGATAGAGTGTACTATTCATTGGAGATGATCAAGACAAAAATTCTACCTCGCAGTTCACCAAGATCTAGATATAGTGTGTATCTGTTATTCCGAAGGTTGCAGCCTTCACCCCTTGAGCAGTGAGCTCTCAGACAGTGTGTCCTCACCCCTAATAGGGTCAATCATAAAAGACTCCTAACAGGGGCCAACCTTTGACCAAGTCACTATACTTATTTCATTGTAAAGATCAACTCCTATAGGGTTGTAAGATCTTCTAACAAGGATCATTATACACTAGTGTAGTTTATTAGTGGGTGTTAATTTCCACTGGGGTTTTTACTCATTTGGGTTTCCCCATAACCAAAATATTGGTGTTGTGTTCAAGTGTTCTTTCATTGTGTTTATGCTTAATGTTTAAGTATACTTGATTGGATAAAGAATTTAAACTTGTAGATAACTGATTCACCCCCCTCTCAGTTATCTCTTAGGACTATTCCTAACACATCATCATTATCATACTCCTTATCTTTATATAATTGTATTTTGATTTTCATCATCATATGAGATTTTCAGTTCTATATTCATTTATGTATAGTTGGATTATCATGTTATCATATTCATTATTATTTTCATATTAATTTTAGATCATCACACATGTATGTATGTCTCGTATAAGCATATTCTCAACTATTACATCCTTCATCATCATATTGTTACTAAACAAATCACATATGCATAACCAATGCATCTTGTATCACACATGTTAGAAACATATCATCATCATAAATTCATCCTATCATACATCATACATGTGCATAGTACACAAAAATGTGTTTAAATCCTCTCTAGATTCTTATTTCTTTAACTCTCACACCCCCATCCTCAAAAGCTCTCTCCCATTTTCCTTATTATCCTTCATATTTCTTACACTCTCTTAATCCCCTTAAGACTCTCTCTCTCTCTCTCTCTCTCTCTCTCTCTCTCTCTCTCTCTCTCTCTCTCTCTCTCTCTCTCTCTCTCTCATTTTCTTAACTCTCTCTCCCCTTAAGACTCATATATCTCTCTCTCCTCCTTATTTCATAAACTCCCTCTTAATCTCCTTAAGAATCTCTCTACTCATATTATCATATTAATTGCACTTAGTTGCATTATAATATTAATTAATTTATTTTCATTAATATATGGTTGCACATCAAAAAATGACTACAAATATTCTCTGCGAATATGCAATTATAGAAAGGCAATTTTATGTTTACAAAAAACAAAATATGCTAGCAAAGGTTTTGTGAATAGCTTTGGGGGGAACTGGGCTCCCCTTTCTCAACCTAGTGGTGATAAGGAGTGGATAATGGTCAAGAATAGATGGTCATTATAGGAAGAATGTAGGAGTTTCTGGAAATAAAGGCCTGGGCTCCCCCTCAGATACTGCATTATGGTCTACCATCAACATCCTATATTCCTATACATCAAAATCACTTTCATCATCTACAATTCTATGAGGAAAGTTCCACGAAATGAGCTCCCAATCGCCTTCACCAAGGCTCTTTTGTGAAGGATGTTTATTTTTCCTGGGTCAAACCAAGATGATGGTAGAACAAGGCTACTAATATAATAGGAAATTGGAACCCTATCACCTCTGATTGACCAAGGAAGGGACTAGGAAACAATGTTAAAACCCTAACCCTAAGGTTAATGATAAAATCATGATAGATTTCAACAATGGGTTAATTGAACATACATAAAAATAGTATAAGAAATTCAAAGTTTTGACAAGATGGAGTGGCTCTGACATCCTGGTGGAATGAAATGCCGATTGGTTTAGGAATTCTTTCAAAGGGCAGGTAAGTATCACAATCCTCTCTGAAGGTTTTTTGTATATTGATTGCATTAAGGTAGAATTCAAAATGAAAATTTTATTCGAATAATTCCCTATATTCAAACGCCATAAGTTTCAATTTTTTGAGTGGAAACCATACTTTAATCCTAGTAACTCGATTGATTTTAAAGTAGAAAGAGCTATATTGCTTCCTAGTTTACCTGTAGAACTAATAAACAAAGAAATTCTAAGGAAGATTGGCAATCGATTAGGGGTCTATGTAGGAATGGAGGAAGACAAATATTCATATTCCAACTATATAATCTCTATTAAGATGAATATTAACATCAAAAAATTAAAACCTATTATAATAGAAAGAAAGAATGCATCCTTCAAAATTAATCCAACATTTTATGAAGGAACAATCTTAAGTGTAGATGGGGAGGTAGATTATTCAAGGATTTCATCTCTGGGGAAAGATGTGGAAGTCATATTTAATCAAAAACATGGGGGATTTTTAATTGGAAGAAAATCTAACAATAAATTGGCAGATGTGGAAAAAGGGGAAATAGTGGAACCAAAAATTAAGGAAACAACCACAAGGAATGAGGAGAAGGGAAAAAATAAGGATCAACTAGATAACATAAGGAGGAAGTGATCCACAAATAATAAGAAATTTCTAGTGAGGGAAGGAAGGACATGATACAATTGAAACTAAGGAGGATGATTGATGCCTTGACTATGGAATCTACAAGGGAGAATAGGAAATAATTTGAAGTTGAAGCTATGAGTCGGATAGGTAAAGGAAACATAGCCTTTCAAATATACCAAAAGAAGAAGTGATGGAGATTAAGGAAGGAGAGGTGGTAAACTTGGGTATTTCTATTACAGACCAAGGAAAGGATCATGTTGATTGTGCTAAGGAAATAAAGAAGAGAGGTAGGACGTCATTAAATGAGTTGAGACTAAAGGATGCAATGGAAGCAAGACAAGAAAATATCACCACTTAAAATGCAAGGAAGGGGAAGTTCCTTTCCATTGAGAAATGAAGCTAGTTACATGGAATTTTAGGGTCATTAATGTCCGTAACAAATAGCACATTTTAAAGCACTCTATTTGAAAATTTGAAACTGATTTAATATTTCTATAGGAGACTAAGCTAGATATAGAGGATCTCTTAGGGTTTAAGATGAAATTAGGAATATGGGAAGTGGTGGGAGAGCTAGAGATTGGAGCCTTGGAGGCATCAGAAATATTATGAATCCAAGAAATGTTTCCTTTGAAAAATAGGGAGCTGGAAGATTCTAGACATGGGGTTGGGTGAAGGGCATTAATATTGCCATCAATCATATACTGATTAATGTTTATGGCCCCTCTACCTTTTAGGATAAAATAGTGGTTTGGAGAGAAATAGAAATCCTTTTTTATTCCTTTTTGAATTAGGTGTTTATAATTAGGGGTGATTTTAATGCTATTCTCAACTTAGAAGATAACACTGGAGGTTTAGGTAGGATAACTCAGTCTATGTTAGAATTTAAGAAATGGGTGGACAAAAATGAGATGACGGACATTAAAATAGGAAATGGGATGTTTACCTAAACCAATCAAAGATTATTGTATTTAGTAATATTACTAAAAAACTAGATAGGTTCTTTTTAAAGGAAATATGCTAGATTTTAATTATGATTTGGAATCCTCAATCCTTCCTACTTCAGAATCTTATCACTTCCCAGTTACTCTTTGCATTAAGTAAATTAGTAAACCTTTCAGGTATCCATTTAAATTTGAAAAATGTTATTTAGAGACAATGACCTGTTAGGTCTGTTAGAACAATGGTGGAAAGAGGAAACTTTTTAATTATCAAAATCCTTTGTATTTATGGCTAAACTAAAAGCTATCAAGAGGAAAATAAAATAGTGGAATAAAGATTGTTTTGGAAATATTTTTGAAACTAAGGAAACTTTAGAGAAGGAAATGTAAGTATTAAATGAGAAGGTTCTCAAAGAAGGTACGAACCAGGAGAGCTTTATGAAGTAAAATGATTTGTTGAGTAAATATGAAGATGTTCTAACCAAGGAAAATATTTTATGGAAATAGAAGTCAAGAGAGTTGTGGTTAGCGGAGGATGATAAGAACACTAAGCTCTTTGAAAATAGTACAAAGATTAGAAGAAATGTAAATAGGTTAGTGGAACTAAGAAATTCTAATGGGGAAATGATAGACAATCTAGAAGATCTATCCAAAGAGGTGGTGTCCTTCTTTGAGGATGCATTGAACAATAGAGAAGGTTTTAGTATGTGTTCTCAGGAAATAATTCTTAGAAATATCCCCTCTCTCATTAGTAGGGAGAAAAACAAGAGATTGAATGCAAAATTTTCAAAAGAGGAAATAGAGGTGTCTTTAAATCAACTACATCTAAACAAATCCCTAGGACTAGATGGATTTCTAGTCTTCTTTTATAAAAAATGGTTGACCTTTTTGGGGCACGAAGTAATGGATGTTTTGTAGAGTATACGAAATTCAGGGATAATTTTGAAGAGATAAATAATACTTTAATAGCACTTATATTGAAGAAGAAGAAAATATGAAAATTGGATGAATTTAGGCCAATCTCATTATGCAATACTATCTACAAATTTCTAACCAAAACCCTGGTGGATAGGATGAAGAATTTACTTCCAGAAATTATAGAAGATGAACAAACAATCTTTTTTCTAGGAAGATCCATTTTGGATGGGGTTACTATAATGCAAGAGGCAATTCATATTGTATAGATCAATAAGGTTCCTAGTATTCTTATTAAATTAGACACTAAAAAAGTATACAATAAAGTAGATTGGGGGTTTTTGTGTAGATGTTTGAAGGATTTTGGATTCTCTAACCAATGGATAAACCTTATTTTTGAATGTATATTGACGCTGAGAATTTTAGATCTGGAGAATGATTCTCCATAAGGATTTTTGGAATTGATATAGGATTACTTTAAGGGGATCCCTTTTCCTATTTTCTATTAATTATAATGGTTGAGGCATTAGGAAGAACCTTGAATATACTCATAGAACAAGGGAAAGTTAAAGGGATTAAAATTACAAGTGAGCTAGAACCAATGATTCACCAAAAATTCAAGGATGATATTGTGTTATATGGGAAAGCTAAAGTTGAAGAGACCAAATGTAATAAGAGTATTCTAGATGAATACTTGGAAGCCTTAGGACAACTAATCAATAGGGAGAAATCATAAATCTTCTTCTTAAACACGGAAGCTAACTTAGAAATTAGAACTTTAAATATCTTCGATTTCAAGAAAGGGGAACTTCCTAGTAAATAATTAGGTCTCCCATTGGATAAGGGGAAGAAGCTATGGGATGATATCTTGACTAAAGTGGAGAAGAGATTTGAATCATGGAAGGGGAAATGGATTTCCACAATGGGAAGGATAACGATGTTAAAATCTATTATCTTCACCCTCCCATTTTATCAGATGTCATGCTTCAAGATGTCGACTGAGATTAGGAGGAGACTTTATTAGAAGTAAAGAACCTTAGTTTGGAAAGGATAAAAAACAAATCTAGGCTGGTGCTAATTTCCCTATATAAGATCTGGAGATCTACGATGGATGCGGGCATAAATCTAAAAAATATAGGAAATCAAAATGTGGCCTTAGTAGCCAAATTTGTTAGACTACAACTAATTTAGATGGAGAGATTATTGGAATCTGATTGAAGAATCTATGATTAAAGATCACTAAGGAGCTATTGATTAGATATGTGATATGATTAAATCAGTATTATATTGTCATTGATGTCAACTAGCTTGATAGTACTTATCTTGTAAGTTACTATACTGATACATCTGAAGAAGGGTGGAAGAGATGAAGAACAGAGAAATCTACATGAAAAAGATGTACATGACAGATGAGGAAAATGAATTCATTGAGTAACTTGTTGATGAGTCTATGACCATATGATGTTGACTTTATTATGTTACATTCATCTATAATGAAGAATAGAGCTGAAAGACACAAAGAAGTGTTGTCGGTAAAAGAAGCATGTTGCTGTATACACCGATGAAGTGTATTGTATACCGAGCATAGTATTAACTAAGCGTGTGTTCACCGACGCATTTCTTTGTTAATTGATGAAAACAAAATGAATTAAATGATCAGTTTACCTGATAAGATTGATGAGCTGGAAAGTGTATGATCACAAGGTAACCAATAAAGTTTGTTATGAAGATCGACGACTAACATAATTGAAGGGAGATCTAATGGAGCAGATTTAAATGAGTTATTGACACATCAACCGAGAAAGCTGGAAGTGGAAAAATCAATGAAGATGATTAAGTGGAAAAATTTGATGGATAGAAAGAAAATGATTTACTCATCTATATAAGAGACTAGGGTTTCATTGTAAAAAGAATGCCGGAAGAAGTAGATTCTGTAGGAATTTTGTGTGAAGAAGTTTTCATGCAATTCTGATCATACTGGTTAGTAAGAACCAAGCTGCATAATAGTTATTGAGCTACATAGAGTTATTACTGACAGACAGTAAGTTAATACAGTATTGAATCTGAAGTGCAATATTGATAAGAAGGATTTGAATGAGCTAAATATTGGTCTGTAATCTACAATTGAAGTTGTACTAAGGTAGATCATTTACTATTGCATATTTAACAATTGTATACAGTCAAAATCTCTTAACCGAGTAGACTCTGAAAGTCTTATGATGTATCATTCATAGAATGAACATTGTTATCCTATCAACCCCATAGTGAATGCTAGTTGGATGATAGTTTCTAGTTTAAAATCCTCTAACAAGGTCACACCTGATAGTGTGTTTGTAAACCTTTAACAGGGTTGGGTCTTCACCGACCTCACTTTAGAAGAGTGAACAATTTTTGGGTTGCTAGTCCCAGGTGGTTTTTCCCTTTACAAGGTTTCCACGTTAAATCTCTTGTGTTATGTGTTGATTGTGATATTTGTTTGTTATCATACTTTTCATATTACATGTTAGATTTGATTGGTAATAGTTATAAGTGTTAGACTGGTAATCAGTAAAAGCATAGATAGTGAATGTAATTTTTGTTTATCAAGGAGCAGAATTGAAGATTTTTTTTTGAATTATACATTTTGTCTTGGGACACTGGATAACTAATTCACCCCTCCCCTCTCAGTTATTCTAACAATTGGTATCAGAGCAGTGGTTGCTTAGAATAGAGTTTTAAGGACTTGAGCACAAAGGTCTCAAGACGTATAAGAGGGAAGTACCAAAATTGAACAAAGAAAATTTTGTAGTATGGCAAAGCTGAATGAAGCTACACATATTCAGAATTGGGAATTCAACACTAGACCTGATGATGAATGGCTACATACAACCGCCCACTGGACCTCTAACCCTTGATCAACTAAGAGACAGGCATGAACACAACATTACAATGATGGAACTTGTTGCTGCTTGTACCGATGCTGAATTTGAAGACATTAAAGGATGCACTATTGCCAAACAGATGTGGAACAAGCTAAATCTAATTTACAGTGGAGATCTAAATGTCAAAAGAGCCTGGACTAAAAGTCTGAGGGGCAGATTCAATGATATGAGAATGAAAGAAGGTGAGAACATTGTACAGTACTCAAACAGACTAAAAGAAGTAGTACAAGCTATTAGAGCATCAAATGGAGTCATAGATGATGAAACGGTGATAAGAAAGATTCTCAGAACTTTTCTACCAGTATATGCAATTAGGATCTCTGCAATTCATGAAATAAGAGCCACATCCAACCTTAGTCTTGATACTTTGATCGATAAACTCACAACCTTTGAATTGAATAATTTTGATAATAGTATTGTTCCCCCTATTGAATCCACTTTCATGTCTTCTATGAAGATTGGTAAATCTAGTAGGAATAATAAGAATGATGATAGTGATGGTAATACTGATGATGAACTTGATGAGCTAGAAGCTCTTATGGCCAGAATATTGCCCAAAGGAAAAGGAAGGTATAGAGGTAAGCTACCTTTGGCATGTTTCAATTATAAAGAAGTTGGTCACATTGCTACTAGATGTCCATAGAAAAAAGATGATGATAGATCCAAAGACCGATCTGAAGGAAGCTATGGAAGAAGAGTTAACAGAGGGTACCAACACAATAACAGAGACAACCAAGATGATAAAGGAAAAAAGGTATGTTATATAGCCAAAGATATTGAAACTAAATCTAATTTTGATGATGATATAGAAGTTGTATTTGTTGCTATGAACCAAGGTTAGACTATTAATCTTTGTTGTAATATATTAGGATATAAGCCAAGGTATCCTAACATACTAGGAATAGACTAATTTACAAATTACAATAAATATTTGTCCTCACATTCTAAGTGGATATTCAAGAATAAACTGAATGAAAATAGTGAAGTCACAAGAAACAAAGCAAGATTGGTATGCAAAGGATATGCACAGGAAGAAGGCATTGACTGTGGTGAAACATTTGCACCTATTGCTAGATTGGAAGGAGTTAGAATGCTACTTGCATATGCTTCACATAAGAAATTCAAAGTCTATCAAATGGATGTGAAATCAGCTTTTCTGAATGGTATACTTGAAGAAGAGGTCTACATTGAACAACCTGAAGGATTTGTTGATCTAGTGAACAAAGATATGGTATGTAGATTACATAAAGCTTTCTATGGTTTGAAGCAAGCACTGAGAGCTTGGTATGAAAGACTGCATACTTACTTGTTAAGTATTGGATTTGTTAGAACAAGTGAAAACAACAATCTATATATGAAAGGTGATACTGATGACACTATTATCATTGTTGAAATATTTGTTGATGATATTATTTTTAGAGGTTCAGATCATGTGTGTAAATCATTTACTGATGAAATGCAAAAGGAATTTGAAATGTCTATGTTGAAAGAGATTAAGTTCTTTCTTGGACTACAAGTGATTCAATAGAGTGATGGGATATTCATCACACAGTCTAAATACATAAAGGAAGTATTGAAGACATTTGGCATGGAAGATGCTAAACCTGTGAGAACACCAATGGCTACTGGATGCAAATTGACAAAGGAGGATGAAACTACAGAGGTAAATCAGACACTTTACCAATCCATGATTGGTAAATTAATGTATGCAATTCATAGTAGACTAGATATAGCACATGCTGTGGGAATTGTTGCTAGATTTTTCTGCTAATCCTAGAGAATCTCACATGATAGATACTAAAAGGATCCTAAGATACTTGAAGAAAATAGAGAATTATGGATTATGCTATCCTAAGGAAGGGAAGTTTGAACTGAAAATTTACACCAATGCTGATTGGGCTGGAAATGTTGATGACAGAAAAAGCACCACTGGAGGAGCATTTTTCTTTGGTGAAATACCTGTAACCTGGACAAGTAAAGAGAAATCTTGTATTTCTTAGTCTATAGCTGAAGAAAAGTATGTTGCTATTGCTACTAACTATTCAAACATTGCCTACATCAATCAAGTGTTGGAAGGGATGAATGAGGTAATCACTGATCTAGTGATCATATATTGTGACAACAGTAGTGCTATAAATATCTCAAAGAATCTTGTGATGCACTCAAAGAAAAAGCATATATCTATTAAGTATCACTACTTAAGAGAATAAGTGTAGGAAAAGCAAGTGAAATTGGAATTTGTCACATCTAAAGAACAACTTGTAGACATTTTTACAAAGCCTCTACCGAAGGACACATTTGAATACTTGAGGACTAGACTTGGGGTCCGTCCCCTGTCTATTGGTCACTAAGGTGATCTACATGTTGCATCAGCCTACTCTTAATAGAAGATCATTCATGTTGATGCAACATAGTTCACACTTTGAATCATGTTCAAGGTTGTGATTAAGTTTGAAGAACTGAAACCAATTGGGATATCAGTATACAAAGATATAGAGGAAGACATAATTGTTTATTTATTTATTTATTTGGCATTGTTGTCAAAGGGAGAGATACATAATATGAAATGGAGAGACACTGATGGAGAACTATCTAAGGGAGAGACAATCTAAATAAGATAGAGTATTGAAGATCAATTATAGAACAGAACAGAAGTAGAAACAGAGAACTAAAAAGATCACAACTACAAAATGGTAAAGCTGTATTATCTAATGCTGTTTAAGTAACATAGTGATTAAACATATTAAGTCTATTCGACTTATAGCATTTGTTCACAGAGTTGTAGAATATATGTTTGGTATGTGTATGGTACACTTCATATTACTTGAGTTTCCATCAATGCCAAAGGGAGAGATTGTTAGACTACAACTGATTTACATAGAGAGATTGTTGGAATCTGATTGAAGAATCTATGATTAAAGATCACTGAGGAGCTATTGATTAGATATGTGATATGATTAAATTAGTATTATATTTTCATTGATGTCAACTAGCTTGACAGTACTTATCTTGTAAGTTACTATACCGATACATCTGAAGAAAGGTGGAAGAGATGAAGAATAGAGAAATCTACATGAAAAAGATGTACATGACAGATGAGGAAAAAGAATTCGCTTAGTAACATGTTGATGAGTCTATGACCATATGATGTTGACTTTATTATATTACATTCATCTATAATGAAGAATAGAGCTGAAATACACAAAGTAGTGTTGTCGGTAAAGGAAGCATTTTGTAGTATACACCGACAAAGTGTAGTGTATACTGAGCACAATATTAACTGAGCATGTGTTCACTGACTCATTTCTTTGTTAACTGATGAAAATAGAATGAATTAAATGATCATTTTAGCCGATAAGATTGATGAGTTGGAAAGTGTATGATCACGAGGTAACCAATAAAGTTTGTTATGAAGATCGACGACTAACATAATTGAAGGGAGATCTAATGGAGCAGATTTAAAAGAGTTATTGACACATTAGCCGAGAAAGCTAGAAGTGGAAAAATCAATGAAGATGATTAAGCAAAAAAATATGATGGACAAAAAGAAAATGATTTACTCATCTATATAAGAGACTAGGGTTTCATTGTGAAAAGAATACTGGAAGAAGTAGATGCTACAAGAATTTTGTGTGATGAAGTTTTCATGCAATTCTGGTCATACTAGTTAGTAAGAACTAAGTTGCATAATAGTTATCGAGCTACAAAGAGTTATTACCAATGAATAGTAAGTTAATATAGTATTGAATTTGAAGTGCAATATTGATCAGAAGGATTTGAATGAGATAAATATTGGTCTGTAATCTACAATTGAAGTTGTATTAAGGTAGATCATTTACTATTGCATATTTAACCATTGTATACAGTCAAAATCTCTTAACCAAGTAGACTCTAAAAGTATTATGATGTATCATTCATAGAATGAACATTGTTATCTTGTCAACCCCATAGTGAATGCTGGTTGGATGATAACTTCTAGTTTAAAATCCTCTAACAAGGTCACACCTGACAATGTGTTTGTAAACCTTTAATAGGTTGGGTCTTCACCGACCTCACTTCAGAAGAGTGAACAATTTTTGGGTTTCCGGTCCCAGGTGGTTTTTCCCTTTACTGGGTTTCCACATTAAATCTCATGTTATGTGTTGATTTTGATATTTTTTTGTTATCATACATTGCATATTACATGTTAGATTTGATCGCTAACAGTTATAAGTGTTAGAATGGTAATCGGTAAAAGCATAGACAGTGAATGCAATTTTTGTTTACCAAGGAGCAGAAATTGAAGATTTTGTTTTGAATTATACATTTTGTTTTGGGACACTGGATAACTTGTTCACCCCTCCCTTCTTAGTTATTCTAACAATTGGTATAGAATATTATTACGAATCTAGAGTCAAAATGGGTTAAAATTCAAAGACATAAATATTTGAAGGGTCTCACTTAGCATTCTCCGGCATGAGAATCCCCCAATGGATCAAGAATATGGAATTTTATAAATTAATGTAGGCCATTAATAAGGGTTAGAATTTCCTAGTGCATTGGTGACTATTGTCTTTCCCTTTTATGGGATGATTCTTGGGGTGGACACCCAATACTTAAATCCCTTTTAGAAGACCAAGAGGTAATAGCCTTTCTCAATGATATGGTGGGTATTTATGTTAAAGACTATATGATAATACCAAGTGGGAATCCAACCTTGAGATAGAAGTGGAAGAGTGGAAGGAGTGTTAATATCTCATAAGGTTTTAGAAATATCCTAGTAGAAATCTTGGAATCTAGACTAATCTCCCCTAGTATAAGGGAGGATAGGATTGTGTGGACTGGAGCCAAGAAGAGGGAATACAACACTAAAGATGGATACAAATCCCTTTATAAGATTCACCAATATGGTGTAGGAGCACCTTTGTTTTAATTTTTTTTGTAAGCCATCTTTGGCATGTTTTCAATTTCCCTAAGGTCATGTGGACCAAGTTGTAGAATCCACTAGGGATTTGGAGTCTATCTAGGTCCTAGGTTCTAAATAGGAGATGACAGTATAATAGTCTTTTTCTTGGAAAATTTAGGTAGATGATTTTAGGATGATGTCATAAGGTTTAGAGTGTATGAAGAATCAATTTTGGAGTGAAGATGAGCTAGTACTCCATGGGACCTTCCTAAGGTCTCTAGGAAGCAAGATTTGAAAAGTTGCTAAAATTGTTGTAAAAGTTGCTTAGCAACTTTTGCAACTTTTAAAAGTTGCTCGGTGCAAGTTTTTCTTAAGGAAATAATCGGCTTAAGAGGAATCTAAACCTCCCCCAAACCTATTTTAGGGTTATATAAGTGAACCTTGGACCAAATCCTGAGGTTGGTCATTCTACTGTATGAAGAAAAATTTCTGGAAGTGTGCACAATGATTAGATTTCAATATAGTTTAGTAAATAGTGAATTCAAGAGACATGACATGAGTTAGATTTAGATCCATGGTGGATAATAGATGTTAGTGTGTGTTTTTACTTTCAATTTCTATACTTATTTTATTCCTTCTTGTTTATTTCTTTGTCTTAGTTTAAATCTTTGTATCAGCATTGCTCACTGGCTCATACCAAGAGAGTTATAGAATGGGGATCTAACTCAGTATCCAACCATTCATTCTGTATGGCTAGTTGGGGATAGTGAGTAGACTCTATTATTGTATCATGTGTAGAAGGAGGGGTCCTAGAAAGCATGCTAAGTAATTTTACAATTAATCCCTAGGTGAGCCATGGTGAGCCTGGCTAGGAAGGACTGAACAGAGAAGAAAGATATACTACAGGGATGAATAGAGAAATGTGAATGAGTGGTTAGAGACCTTATAAAATGTCATTAAAAATATCTATATGTAAGGAGAAGGTGTGATCAATCATTTGGTCACCCTAAAAAGAAGAACACTTCATGCAATTAGTAAAAGCCTCAAACTCTACCAAAATCACCTATATTTGGTTAGAGGATTATACAGCTTGGAGAAAATCTAGAACCTTAAAAATCCTTGAAAGGTTGGATAACATTGCAAGAATCCATGATTAGTTTGTAGGGTCACTTGGAGGAAAATAGGTGAAAGACCCTATTTTCTTAGAGAAGGAGGCCTAATTGGGGCTCTCCCTTGTAGCCCAAAATAAATAAGGAAGTGTGAGATTGGTAAGTGAGATTATTGAAGTGAGAGTTCAAACACATAAAATGGAACCAAAGAAAACATTTCCCAACACCTCCTCATCTCTGCAAGTTCCTATGTCTATTTGGAGGTGGTGATCCCTTATCCTAGTTTTAAGGGTCAGTGAATGCATGGAAGGAGTAAGAACCAAGAATCTTGCCTAGTCCTGGTAGAAGTGTATTGGTAGATTGGTTGGAGTGATAGACCATGGGATTGAACCTTTCAAGGCATCCTATAGGTCATTTGTGTCCTTTGAGACACTAGGGGTCACTAGGTGGACCTCGGCAAGAGCTAGTGATTAGCTCTCCTAACCCCCTTATCAGATTGGTATCAGAGCCCCAAAATGTTTTCGGATTGCATATTGTGGGTCTTTAACCATGGTGAATAATGTGGATTTAGTCAAGAAAGTTGAGGACCAAGAATAGGACAATAAGTTGCTAAGAGAAAGGATAGCCCAATTGGAACAAGTATTGGGTGAAGTGCAGATAAAGACTAAGGAAGTTAGTGATAAGTTGGATTAGAGGAAAGAAAAGGAAAAGGAGATTCCTGAAAAGGACAAGACTCTAGAGCTAGAACATGTTCTTCAAGAAGAGGCCCTCTTGAAAGCCATAAAAGCCATGAGTGGGAAAGCTCTAGAAGGTATACCATTATTCAGTGGTAAGATGGAGGTAGATCTAGTCTTGGACTAGATAGAAGGCATGGAGAGCCATTTTGAATGTGATGGGGCCACTAAGGAACAAAAGGTAAGGGTGGCCAAATCTAGGCTTAGAGCCTCTGCATTAGCATGGTGGAAGTTTATTCAAACTGAGAGAGAAAAGCAAGGCAATAATCCAATCTCTAATTGGAAGGGCATGGTGAGAAAAATCAGGGAAGCATACATGCCAGATGACTATGAGATTCAACTCCATTAAAAGAGGCATATTTTAAGATAGAAGGACCTTGATGTGAATTCATATACAGAGTAATTTCAAAAGATTTGCATGAGGTCAGATTTGTTAGAAGATGAAAGCATCAAAGTAGCCAGATATTTGAATGGCTTGAAGTGAAGCATTCAAGAAGAGATGACTCTTCTCAATCCCTAGATAGTCCACTAGTGTTATCAACTAGTCATCAAGATTGAAGACAAGAGTAGAAGGAAACAAGATCAAACCTCCAAGAGTAGAGGTCGAGGAAGAGACCAAAGGGGACATAGGGGAATCTACCAAGGTAGAGGGATTGAACAAAGAATTTAGGGAGAATCCAAACTTGTAGAGCATGGTAGTGAGTCATCTTCTAGAGAGAACTTTGGAAGAGGTAGAGGCAACCAAGGAGGATCCAATAGAGATAGAAGTGCAGCCAGGAGCAATTCATATTTTCCTAGCATGAAATGCTATAACTGTGGGTAGATGGGACATCCAGCTTATAGGTGCCTAGATAAGGCATCTTCTTCAAATGCAAAAAAGAGAGTGGCCTACACTCAAGAGGACACTTCAAGTGTCAAGTCACTAGAGGTTATCCATATTGAATCATAAATGGGTGACAACCTCATGTTTAGGAGGGTTCTCATTAGACAGCCAACAAAGGAAGAGCCAAGGCAAAGAAGAGCACTCTTTAGAGTGAAGTTTAAGGTCATGGGGAAAGTTTGCAAGGTGATTGTTGACTCTGGTTCCATAGAAAACATCATTGCAGAAGAGGTAGTCAAGAAGTTCAATCTTCCCAAGGTACATCATGCCAATCCTTACAAGGTAACATGGTTGAATAAGGGAAAAAGTGTCCTAGTCAATGAGCAAGCATGGATTAAATTTTCTATTGGTAGGTATTAACTAGACAAGTTGGTGTGTGATGTTCTATCCATTGATGCATGCCACCTATTGTTAGGAAGGCCATGGCAATTTGACAAAGAAGCCATATACAATGGGAAAGACAACACTGTCACCTTTAGGAAGGATGGAAGAACCTTCAAGTTACAATCCTTTCTAGAAGAAGAAGGGAATCAGTCTAGGAATCCTAGTGTGTTGTTGAGTAGTGGGAAGGACTTGTTACATGAACTCCAAGAAAGGGCCATGAAGGATATGCCATAGTAGTGAAGCCTAGGGAGGAAGAGAAGTCTACTCAAATACCACTACCAAAGGAGATTCAAAAGTTACTTGGTAGGTACAAGGATATTGTAAGTGATGGGTCACCAGCAACTATACCACTTAAGAGGTCAATAATTCATCAAATTGAATTCATACTAGGGGCCTCATTACCAAATAAGGCAGCACATAAACTCACACCAGAGTAGAATCAAGAGGTGGCAAGGCAAGTTCAAGAATTTCTTGATCAAGGGATCATTAAGAAGAGAATTATCCCATGTGCAGTACTAGTGGTCCTAGCATCCAAGAAAGGAGGCAAATTAAGGATTTGCACTATTTCAAGAGCCATTAACTTGATAAAAATCAGATATAGGTTTCCCATACATAGGATTGAGGACTTGATGGACTGTTTAGGAGGAGTCCAATACTTCACCAAGTTGGATCTTAAGAGTGGTTACTACTAGATTAGAATAAAGAATGGAGATGAGTAGAAAACAACCTTTAAGACTATTGAAGGGATATATGAGTGGCTTGTAATGCCATTTGGGCTTACTAATGCCCCTAGAATATTCATGAAGTGCTAAAGGAATATATAGGAAGATTTTTGGTGGTATATCTTGATGATATACTTATCTTAAACAAAAAAAAGGGGAGCTCATAACACATTTGGAGATTGTACTCAAGAGACTCCATGAGGAAAAATTAGATGTCAACTTGGAGAAATGTGAATTCCTCAAGAAAGAGCTAGTTTATTTGGGGTTTTTGGTATCCAAAGGTCAGCTGAAAATGCACCCAAGCAAGGTGGAAGCTATCACAAATTTCCCTACACCAACCATAGGGATAGAAGTAAGAAGATTTCATACTCTTGCTCAATTTTATAGGAAGTTCATAAGGAAATTTAGTGGAATATGTGCACTAGTCCTAGACACCATAAAGGGTGGAGTGAAGACCAAGTTTAGATGGACACTAGAAGCCAACAAGGAATTTGAGAAGTTGAAGTAGGAAGTGGAAACACAACCCATTCTCCTATTGCCTAGTTTTGATAAACTATTCACCTTGGAGTGTGATGCAAGTGGCATAGCAGTCGGAGGTCAAAGGATTGTTAAGTCAAGAAGATAGGCCCATAGCCTTCTTTAGTGAGAAGCTTAATGAGGCTAAGAAGAAGTATTCAACCTATTACTTGGATCTATATAATTTAGTTTAGTCACTTAGGAAGTGGAGGCATTACCTCCTTCCTAAAGATTTTGTGGTGTTCACAAAAAATCAGGCCTTGAGTTACATCTGTTAGGAATGGGAACATTGAGAGGGGGGGTGAATCAGTGTTCACTATATTTTATCTTTTTAATTAATCTCAAACTAAACTTAAATACTTGAGTACTGAAATGAACATCCACATAAACATGAAACATGAAATCAACACATAACACCAATATGGTTACAGGGAAACCCAAATAGGTAAAAACCCCAATGGGAATTGACACCCACTAATATTTTGTACTAGTATTTTATGATCCTTGTTAGAAGATCCTTAACCTTGTTAGGAGTTTCTTTACAATGTATTAAGTATAGTAGACCTTGTCAAGGGTGAGACCCTATTAAGAGTCTTTTACAATAAACCCTATTAGGGGTGTGGACTCATTATCCTAGAGCTCACTGCTCAAGTGGTGAAGGTTACAACCTTCTAATCTTAGATACACACTATATCTACTAGATGAAATGTTACTATGACACTACTTGTCTAATCTGTTCCTTTGATGCACTGATGCTTTGACCTCTTGAAAAGGTCTAATACATCTTATTGACTCTTCACATACTTCTGCTTTTCTTGTCTCAACTCTATATCAACTCTCATGCTAATTACAATGGGCACATCTTATATTTGTATGCACATACAAAACAAATAACTAGGTCAACCCTTTAACTAATTACATACAATGCTTCCAATTGAATTGGCTCAAGTGTGTTTACAAAAAAATATAATTACATGTCAGAAACCTAATTACAATAGGCATATGGCCTTTACATCATAATAATATAACAAAAAATCAAAATGCCAATAGTTGGCTACTTAGTTGTTCTTCTCTGGCACACACTAGCTGTGTAACTTCAATTGTCTATAACTTTTTCTTACTTGCATATCAGATCATGCGCTCATAGACTAAGCATGAATATACTCTAACAAACTTATCTTCTAGGGTGCATACCATAACTTGGTCATACACACATGCATTGATGCTCTGAGCTTTAGGTACACTGTACACTGTGTTGGAAACTATAATTGAAGCAATTGTTGTATTGTCATTGATGTCAAATCTTAATTGGTAAGACTTGCTATTTAAGAAAGTTCTATATCTATTTGAGTGTTGCTAAGGGGAAAGGAAAGTTTGGTAATAATAGCACCTAAGGAAAGGTTGAGTTATCTTGACACTTCAATGAGTACTTGATTATGTGGCACAATGATAAGATAATGTATTATTTATCTAAGAATGAAGACTAAACTGGTAGGCTTAACCGAGCAAAAGTGAAGAAATCTAGTTTAAGCTGAGTGATGTTAGTGTCGACTGAGCTAGTATATGATGAGTAAATTTAGTGTTGATTGATTATAAGTATTAGCCAAGGAAACAATTTTTGAGATGACCAAGCTTCTTAGTGAAGACCAAGGAGTTGAACATAGTATTGACTGGGTGTAAGTATTTCACATTTGAGGAAGAATTTAGATCTCTAGCCAACATCGTTGAATTCTTGGATTATGTAAAACATGTTGACTTTATTTATTGATTTAATGAAAGCATTTAATGCACTGTAAAATGTTTTATTGTAAATCTATTAAGAGATTTGAGATATTTCTAGAAGGATAGCCGAAGACCATAAAGTAGGAAGGTTTCGATAAATCTGACCTAACCCTAAGATCTATGAAGGAGATTAAGCGACAAAAGATGTATTGACCTAATTGAGGAAGTATTAATAAAACCTAAGCTAGAGGTTGAAGGAGAGAGGATGTTGGAAGTGTTGTTGATGTTATTGACTATCTAAGTAGAGAAGGATGAAGGAGAGGTGTTGTGATTGCTTGAAGAGAGTTCTAAGAAGATCATTGATGGTGATGGTAAAGGTTCACAGTTAGTAAGCTAGCATATGTGTATGGAATTGGATCTGATATTTGCAAAGTGAGTTGTTTGTTTTTTAGATCAATACTACTGTTACTTTCTAACCATTGTATCAGTCAAAATCCTTTTAATAGAGGTTGACCTAAAAGTCATTTCTATAAATCCTTTGAACAAGGTTGCATTCTAATGGAGTGTATGTAAGTCCTATAACAAGGTGAACTTTTAATAGAGTGGTTTAAATCCTTTAACTGAGTCACACCTAATAGTGTGTTTGTAACCTTGGATAGGGTTGGCTTTTTACTAAGCTCACTTTAGAAGAGTGAACATAATAGTAACATGTTACAAAGTGGGTTTTTCCAAATTGGGTTTCCACTATAAATCCTGATGTTGATATTTGTGTGAATGTTTTGGTTTGAACATTTATGTGCTTTACAAGCTAGATACTATTGGATAAGTGGACTGCATTGTTATATGTTTCTGTTATGTAATCAATAATGACCAAGTAGCTATTGGTTATTAGATCTAATTTTTTGAAGAGTTTAAAGTTTGTTTTTATACATCTAGACCTAAGAACAACCGATTCATCCCCCCTCTTTGTTGTTCTAAATCATATTAACACACTGTCCAAGCTTCAACACTTAGCCAATTTCTAATCTTCTTATCAAGTGCACTGACTCCAAACTACTATATGACTTTGTTGCCATAATGAAAACACTATAATAAGTCATATACACTAGTATAGCCATCTTGCCAACAATCTCCCCCTTTGTCATTGATGGTAACAAAGGAATATGGCCAAGTTGCTAACTGTTCCTTAATGCAAAAAACTTTTGTCTTATATCTCCCTTATACATAAAATTCTATCGTATATCTCCTTATACATATTTATAGCCCATATTCTATATGTACTCCCCTTTGACATTAATGAAAAAGGTGCTTCAAAATTGTATCTACAAATACTTACTTTGAGAGAACATTTAGATATGCTATTTGTAGGTTTTGAATCTCCTTCTTCCAAAATGTGATCAATGAATTTACAATCTAGAGATGGAAGTATAGTGCATATTGTAGCTTCTCCATTTTCTCCAAATATATTCTAGGACCTTAATCATATGTCACCATGGTGGCATTGATCTCCTTGATATTCTGATTGAGTGTATCTAGTGAGGGTGCAAGAGCATTCCCGAGTTGTGTTTTCCTTGCCCTTATCTTTGACATCTCTTTCTCAACTTTTTCAGTCTTATCTATCTATCCATGGTAGACATTATTAATCATGTTCACATCAATGGATGGATCTTCCACTGATTTCCTTATGTTGTCTATCATAGCTTCTACCTCTTGTATCTTCTTGTCTAGATCACTAGTCAACTTGTCCTAGTTCATATAGTCAGCAATAATCTTTCTGCCCTTTGCAACAAACTCCTTCAAGGATGTTTGACCAATCTTTAGTGAGCTCAGGTCAAGTGCAAAATTGCTAACCAATTCACTTAGTCTTTTCTTTCTATACTTCTCCTCTACAAGTAATGATGCTGATTTTTACAAGCTAGAGAAATTACTCTTGAACTATAAAATAACTACACTCACATCATCAACAGAGTGTACCTTGGACACTTTCTTGTCTACTAGTAACAAGTTGTTTAAGATGTTTACTGATTCTACAAGGAGGGGATTCCTCATTACCTATTTCTCCTTGGCTTTCTCCATAGCTAAGACACTAAACTTGATTAGGTCTTCTTTTCCCCATGAATCCAAACTAGTTGTGTCAGGTGTCAAACTTGACAACAATGCTGGTGAGGGAGTGATAGGAGTGCTATCCATTACTTTTAGTTTAAATTTTCTTAGAATTTCAACAGATGGCTCATCTATTTTCTCACTTTCTTTTATTTCTTCTTCTTTCTATTTTTCTATTTCCTTTTCTATTTATTTTTCTATTTTATCTATCATATTTTCTTCTTTTTCATCTGCTCTATCCTCAATCAATACTTCTTCTTGTTGATTGGGAGGAGTATTACTAAAAAGAGTTTCAACCTCTTGTGTGCTTACAAATGCTTCTTCAAATTTGTCCAAATCCATGTCTGTAGCCACCATAGTGACTTTTACATTATCAATAAAAATTGAGTCATCCTTGAATGTCTCTAACATGGGCGCATAATTATCTGCCTCTGTGGATGCATCAACTACATGCACTTAATCCTATGGACCTATAGATGGAATATTTATGGTTTTTGACTATTTTCAATCCTTTGTGGGTCCTTGAGCTATGGGTGTAGTAGCTGGATACATGTACCTATTCATGAAAACCTTCTCAAAGGCTTTCTCTATTTCCTTTGCACCCATTCATAGTTCTTGTCCATTATGTGCAGGGTCCTTGACTTGGTTCTAAGATGTGGTTTTACTAGATCTAGTAATAGAGATTTCTCCTCTAGAGAACATAATGGAAAACTCTCATCTAAGATCTTTTCTCTTATTCTCAGATCTTCTTCAATGGCTTGTCTTTTTAGGAACTCCAAGATGTTCCACACATTATTAGGAATTGTAGTCTTGAGTTCTAGGAATGTCTTCTTAAACTTCAACATGTGTTTGACAATCATTCCATGTATCTTTGATTTGTCAATCTCACTGTATTTCTCATAGAACTTTCATACTTGATCAATTCTACCTTCATCAATGATTCTTTCACTTAATACACTAAGACTTGGTTTGAAGCTTACTTCTAGAGGTGCTTGAGTGTTCTTCTTATTTCTTGTTACTCACAAGGATGGATGACCAATGCTAATCTCTTTCTTCCTCTTAGCCATTTCCTTATACTTAGGAGGAGCAATAAGGTCAACTGTTACTATGGGCATAGAGGGAGTAACATCAGATTTCTTAATTTCCAACTTCTTCAACTTTGGATCCTTAGATTTTGTCTCTGTTGCTACTACACTCTCTATTTCCAAAGCAATCTTCTCTTCCCTTGCTTTGTCCAAGTTTTCTTGTGATCTCTGAAGTAACCTTGGAAACTTTTTTTTTTTTGTTGAGTTGTTCAATACAACATCTACTTGTCTCATTTTATCTTCATAAGCTCCCCATCTAGGTTCATTGGGGTCCTTAGGTGCTGACAATAGAACTTGAGCATAAGCTTCTAAGATTGGTTCTTCAACCTCATATCCAAGTGGATGAATCCACTTTGTCCTTGGTTCAACTGCCTCCATGCATGTTGTGTCTGTCTCAACCATGAAACAAATAATATCCTTGTATTTTTCAACTATCTTCTCTGGAATTATGTATCTCATCTGCATCTTGACTCTAAATGTCTTCAAATCCAGTGTCATGTAGTCCTTCAATGTACTCTCAATACATGCAATGAGAGATATTTGTGGCATTATGGGGATAGATTTATCTAGATACAAATCAGATAATTTTCCAACAATGTGGAAGTACATATATATGATCAAAGACCCAAATCTAAATATCTTGGTCTTGTCATGCTTGATGGCCTTAATGTTATCTATCAGTTGTATGCACAGGATCTCACACATATTGAACTCCCCATTCTCTCTCACAAGGCTTATAGCTATAAGAATTGTGGCCAAAGACACACTGTTCACCCTACTAGTGTGTTGGAACCTGTATCCCAATATCATGGACATCAATTTGATGTCATCTTTCTCAATAGGATCTATAGTCATTCTGCACCTATCACTTCTTGACTTGCATGTTTTCTCAACAATTTTCCTTACATCCTTGCTTACTAGAAGAATGGTGCCTATCTTTGAGAGGCTTGTCATCTCATGAATTAGGCCACCTATAATCCTAACCAACACTTCACCTATCCAAAATAGGTCATCATGAATCCTACTAGGTAGAATCTTTATCCATTTGGACTCATAGAACTCATATGTAGTTGCACATTCAACTATAGGATGATTATTCCACTGCGCATACTCATCCATGAATGTTTTAACATAGTTTCCATGTGTGCTCTTATTCTATCCAATCCTACTGTTCTTTCTTACAATATATGTATGCCCTAATGTCTTCAACATGTATAATGCCCATAGGCATACAGGAGAATGCCCCTTCTAGGTCATCTAGTGTAGATTTAAATGGACATCTCTTAAACACATATCTCTTCTTCTCTACTGCATCAAATAAAATGGGAGTAGCCATCACTTACTTATATATTACTTTCCAAATGATCTTTTAAAGACTTCTGAATTGGTGTGACGAACTAGGGTTTCTGCAACTGATCAATTGTACTACAAATCACTGATGAATCAATCTGTAATCCTTTACAATCAAATGCTAGGGCTCTTCTACTCTCCAATCAATCTGAATTCAAATGTAATGAAAAATCATCAAACTTCTATGTACTTTAAAGTAGGAATTATGCCATTAATGCTTACCACATAAATGAGGTTGTCACGACAAACTTTCTTTCATTCTAAAAACAATCAGCTTGTGCACTCTTGCACATAGGTTCTACTAGTCTCCAAAAGCTTAAGTCCAAAGGAACATACTCTGAGGGTGAGTATACCAGCCACATAGGGGTCTAGAGCTAAATTATCTCCCCCTATGACCTTGAGGGCCATTCATCCTGATGTAGAGGGTGCATCCATTGTGGATGCATCCAATACATTCTCATCAACCTTCTCCTTCTTCACCTCTGACCAAATCAAGCTTGCATCCTTTGAAGCTTTCACAAACCTGACTTCTCCTTCGGTATCCAATACTAGTTCTTCAATCTTTTTAGGGATTTCTGACCTTGTGTCCTTGATCTACAAAACTTTGAGATGTGTCTAGCTTTGTTAAAAGAGTGACAAATGACTGGAGGCCTTATATTTTGTGGTTCTTGACATGGGTCACCATTTTACATTGTCTTGCAGAGTGACCATGATAGTTACATATCTGACATGTAATATTCTAAGAACTTCTTACAATTGGCTGATTTTGATTTCTTTGATTGTGTTGAGTCTTGTTTCTCTGACTTATCTTAAAATTCATAGCTCTATGACCAAATTTATTGCATGAATAATAGTAACCATTGGAAGGTCTTACCTCTATACAATTTCTTGCTATAATTCCATGCTTTTTACATGCATAAAAGGTTTGATCTACTAGCTTGTGCTCATTATTGGATGGTTCAACATGATCTTTAGTCTAACTTATAGTCTCCTTAGCATATCAGGTGTCTTCTTTTGCTTTCATTCTTGCTTGCATGTTGTTGATCTGATTTTGTGCTTCATTGTATCCAATGCAGCTAGTATCTCCTTTATCTCTTCTTGCATACAACTAAGATTCTATCAAATCAAAACTAGTGTGCAATTTATCAATGTGATTCTTTGCCACTTTCAATTCAGATTTCAAGATTTCTTTGTTGTTCCTTAGCTCCAAGATTTCCATGTTTTCTTGCCTTAATTCTTCATTTAGTTGAAGGTTTTCTTTAGTCTTTTCATCATAGACTTCCTGATTGTTGGTTAGCTTATCATATAATTCTTCAATCTGTTCTTTTAGAGATGAATTTTATTCACTAATATTTTTAATCATGATCCCTAAATCACTAGTAGAGCATTTTTTCAAATATTTTCTTAGCATTTTGATGACTACTTGAGTATCACTGACTTTTTCTTTAAGTTCCTCAATTTCTTTTTTAGATCTGTCCAGGTCTTCAAAAGCAGCTTCAAGATTTATTTTCAAATGTTTCATTTCTTCTTTTTCCATGATCTCCTCAAGTGGTTAAACTTCTTTGTTGAGGACTAGAGTTATGATACCAATTGTTAGGAATGGGAACATTGAGAGGGGGGGAGGGTGAATCAGTGTTCACTATATTTTATCTTCTTACTTAATCTCAAACTAAACTTAAATACTTGAGTACTGAAATGAACATCCACATAAACATGAACCATAAAATCAACACATGACACCAATATGGTTACGGGGAAACCCAAATAGGTAAAAACCCCAGTGGGAATTGACACCCACTAATATTTTGTACTAGTGTTTTATGATCCTTGTTAGAAGATCCTTAACCCTGTTAGGAGTTCCTTTACAATGTATTAAGTATAGTAGACCTTGTCAAGGGTTAGACCCTATTAAGAGTATTTTACAATAAACCTTGTCAGGGGTGTGGACTCACTATCCTAGAGCTAACTGCTCAAGTGGTGAAGGCTGCAACCTTCTGATCTTAGATACACACTATATCTGTTGTATGAACTGTTACTATGACACTGCTTGTCTGATCAGTTCCTTTGCTACGCACTAATTCTTTGACCTTTTACAAAGCTCTAAAACATCTTATAGACTCTTTACATACTTCTACTCTACTTTTCTCAACTCTATATCAACTCTCATGCTAATTACAATGGGTGCATCTCATATTTGTATGCACATACAAAACAAATAACTAGGTTGGCCCTTTAACCGATTACATACAATGCTTCCAATTGAATTGGCTCAAGCATGTTTACAAAAAAACATAATTACATGTTGGAAACCTAATTACAATAGGCACATGACCTTTACATTATAATAATATAACTGCAAATCAAAATGCTAATAGTCAGCTTCTTACTTTGTTCTTCTCTGGCACACACTGGCTGTGTAACTTCAACTATCTGTAACATTGTCATACTTGCATATCAGATCATGCACTCATAGATTAAGCATGAATATAATCTAACCAACTTATCTTCTAGGGTGCATACCATAACTCAGTCCTATGCATGTGCACTGATGCTCTAAGCTTCAGGTACACTGTACACTATCCAGTCTTCAACACTTAGCCAATTTTTGATCTTCTCATCAAGTGTGCTGACTCCAAACTACTGTATGACTTTATTACCATAATGAAAACACTATACTAAGTCATATACACCAGTAGAGCCATCTTTCCAAAAACATCAACACCCAAGAAAAGCTAAGTAATAGACATCTTAAATGCATGGAGTATCTACAGGCTTTCACCTTCACCATAAAGCACAAGAAGGGATAGTTGAACAAGGTAGTCGATGCATTGAGTAGGAGGTTGCTAATAGCCAAAGAGATTCAACTCCAAAGCATAGGGATAGATAGCTTCAAGGACCTCTACAAGGATGATGAAGATTTCTTAGAGGCTTACAAGGTATTCTATAATTTTCAAAACCATTTCCATAGTTAATTTATTGACTACACTTTGCAAATGGGTTTTTGTTTAAGGGGAATCAATTGTGTTTTCCCAAGGGATCAATGAGTGAGAAACACATTCAAGAAAAGCAAAATGGAAGTGTTAGTGGCCATTTTGGCATCAATAAAAAAATGGAGTTGGTACAAAGGTTATACTATTGGCCTAAATTACCTAGATATGTTAGGAGGTATGTGGAGCAATGTGTGATATGCATGGAAGCCAAAGGAGGAGCCAAAACTATAGGAATTTATAGCCCCTACCCATTCCTAATAGGCTATGGGAATGCATCATCATGTACTTCATAGTGGGGCTTACAAAGACAAGGACAAGGTGGGATAGTATCTATATGGTGGTGGACCAATTTATTAAGATGAGTCACTTTATTCCCTGCAAGACAACACATGATGCTAGTCACATTGCCCAACTCTTCTTCAAAGAAGTGGTAAGAACTCATGGACTTCCACTTAGCATACTCACTAATAGAGAAGTAAAGTTTATGGGTCATTTTTGGAAGACCCTATGCAATAGGTTGGGTACTAACCTAACATTTGGCTTAGCTTATCATCCTCATATAGATGGCCAAACTAAAGTAATAAATAGGGTACTAGGTAACTTGCTAAGGTGCCTAACCAAGGAGTATGGGTAGACTTGGAATTTAGTCTGCCCTCAAGCAGAATATTCATATAATGATAGTGTAAATAGAACCATAGGTAAGAGTCCTTTTGAGGTGGTCTATGGAATGCATCCATGAGGTATCAATGATCTTAGAGACCTAGGAGTTTCAGATCATAGTAGTGGACATGCTAAAGACTTCTTCCAAACCATGAAGGAGGTCCAAGAATAAGTTAAAAGAACCTTGACAGAGGCAACTCAAAAGTTGAAGGAAAAGGTATATGAGAGGAGAAAGGATGTTCAATTTGTAGTGGGTGATTATGTAATGGTACATCTGAATGAGGCTAGGATGCAAAAGGGAATCCCTACTAAGCTACAAGTGAAGAGAGTTGGACCATGCAAAATTCTAGCTAAGTATGGAGCCAATGATTACAAGGTGGATCTCCTACAAGACTTACCTATTTCTCTAGTCTTCACTGTGGTAGACCTAGTCAAATATAAAGGACCTTTGACTGAGATACCTCAGAATATGTAGGAGGTACTATTAGATATTAGTTCAGTAGCCATACCTCCAAAGCCTAAACCTCAAGCTGAGAAGGTACTTGAATGGAGGGTGAAGCAAAAACACCAAGCACAATGTCTACATGGAGCACCTCATCAAATGGAATCAATGCCTTGAATCTAAAGCAACATGAGTAGATGAAGGTGACTTTGAAAGGACTAGCATCAATCCTTCTATCCTATCCTCTATTGTGCCTTGAAGTCTTTTGTGTAGAGGGGGAGTGTGGTGCAGGAGAACCTATATTTTTCTTTTTTTTGTAAGCCATCTTTGGCATGTTTTTGATTTCCCTAAGGTCATGTGGACCAAGTTGTGGAATCCACTAGGGACTTGCAGTCTATCTAGGTCCTAGGTTCTAAATAGGAGACCATAGTGTAATAGTCTTTTTCTTGAAAAATGTTAGTAGATGATGTTAGGATGATGTCATAAGGTTTAGAGTATATGAAGAATCAATTTTGGAGTGGAGATGAGGTCTAGTACTCCATGGGACCTTCCTAAGGTCTCTAGGAAGCAAGATTTGAAAAGTTGTAAAAATTATTGTAAAAGTTGCTTGGTGCAAGTTTTTCTTAAGGCCTTTCTTGGCTTAAGAGGACTCTAAACCTCCCCTAAACCTATTTTAGGGTTATATAAGTGAACCTTGGACCAAATACCAATGTTCCAGTCATTCTACTATATAGAGAATAATTTATGGAAGTGTGCATAGTGATTAGATTTCAATACAGTTTAGTAAATAGTGAATTTAAGAGACATGACATGAGTTAGATTTGGATCCATGGTAGATAGTAGGTTTTAGTGTGTTCTTTTAGTTTCAAGTTATGTAATTATTTTATTCCTTCTTGTTCATTTCTTTGTCTTATTTTAAATCTTTGTATCAACACTGCTCACTGATTCATACCAAGAGAGTTGTAGAAATGGGGATCTAACTCACTATCCCACTGTTCATTCTATATGGCTAGTTGGGGATAGTGAGTAGACTCCATGATTGTATCATGTGAAGAAGGAGGGGCCCTAGAAAGCATGCTAAGTAATTTTATATTCAAGCCCTAGGCAAGCCATGGTGAGCCCGTCTAGGAAGGACTAAACCAAGAAGAAAAATATACTACAAGGATGAATAGGGAAATGTGAATGATTGGTTAGAGACCTTAGACAAGGTCATTAACAAGATCTTTATGCAAGGAGAAGGTTTGATCGATCCATATGGTCACCCAAGAATAAAGAACAATACATGCAATCAGTAAAAGCCTCAAACTCTACAAAAATCACCTATATTTGGCTAGGGGATTGTATAGATTGGAGAAACCCTAGAACCTCAAAAATCCTTGAGAGGTTGGATAAAATTATAAGGATCCATGATTAGTTTGTAGGGTCACTTGGAGGAAAATAGGTGAAAGACCCTATTTTCTCAGAGGAGGCCTAATTAGGGCTCTCCTTTGTAGCCCAAAATAAATAAGGAAGTGTGAGATTGGTAAGTGAGATTGTTGAAGTGAGAGTTCAAACACATCAAATGGAACCAAATAAGACATTTCACAAAACCTCCTTATCTCTACAAGTTCCTATCTCCATTTGGAGGCGGTGAGCACTTATCCTAGTTTTAAGGGTCAGTGAATGCATGGAAGGAGTAAGCATCAAGAATCTTGCTTAGTCTTGGTAGAAGTGTATTGGTAGATTGGTTGGAGTCATAGACCATGAGATTGAACCTTTCAAGGCATCCTATAGGTCATTTGTGTCCTTTGAGACACTAGGCGTTACTAGGTGGACCTAGGCAAGAGCTAGTGATTAGCTCTCCCAACCTCCCTATCACAATATTCCAAGACAAGGATTACAATAGACTTATGTTGGGATAAGGAATGTTTACTAAAAGAGGGTATATTTACATGGGAAGATTTGCAACATAGGATCTTAATAGTAGAATGGTTATGGAATATATGATATCAGGGACCTTCTAGGTGTGCTCTTTGTAGGAAGGACGTAGAGATGGTAGATCATAGCCTCTTGAATTGTGAATTCACATATAAATAATGGTTATGGTTGATGGAAAAGTTGAAATGGAAGTTTTATCTACCAAAATAGATTAGGAACCTATTCCAATATTGGCCTAGAATAAGAAACTATGATTTTTATGGAAACATCTAGACTATTACCCCTTTTATCCTAATATAGGAACTATGTAAAGAAAGAAATTGAATAATTTTAAAATATGTGCAAATAAATATAGACTAGTTTACTAATAAACTAGAAGCATGTATAATGGAGTTGGTAAAATTCAGAAATAGTTTGGGTAATAAGGGATTTGTATTTAAAGAATGGGATGATAGGATTAGAAACAAATGGATAGGCCTTAAAATTCCTCCTCTAGGAGAGTTCTCTAAGGAGTTGGATAAACATAGATGAGACTATGTTTGGAAATTTCTTAATGTAGGATGACACAAATTGAACTTCAATGGAGCGTCTAGACGTAATCCAAGCATTTATGGCGCTGGATGTCGCATCCACAATTGGGAAGGGAATTTAGTAGCCATTCTAGCTTGTCTTATAGGGTTTAGAACCAACAATATGACTGAATTTGCAATTTTATTGAAAGGTCTAAAGGTATGCAAGAACTTAGGCATCAAGAAGGTGGAGATAGAAGGGGATTCTTCTTTAGTAGTAAATTCTATTAGGAAATGGGGAACCCCAATTGGTAGCTTGATGAGTTCATTAAATAGATTATGAGGTTATTAAATCTTTTTAAATACTATAAGATTAATCATATCTACAAGCAAGGTAATGGAGTAGAAGATAATATTTCCAATTTAGGGATAGAAGGGGAAAGAATTGTAGGGTAATTCTTGGAATAGGATATAGGTAGGAATATTAGGGTAGTGAGAGGTTATTTTGTCAAGAGGAGTCAACAATGTCCTAGTTAAATTAGTAAAATGACATATACCTAGTTCGTTTCATGCTTTTGTAGTTATCTCTAGTAGTAGGATTATGGTTGTATAGGTGTCACATAGGGAATCCTCTCTATTTGTCTCTTCCATAGTAGGAAAGGCTTCTATTTTCACTCTTCTTAAGCTGACACCATACATGGTTAAAGCTAGCCCATCCTAATACATTTCTTATAAATACATATTAATCTTAATGCAACTTCTAGTTTCATGAACTTTCCTAGGAATGGATCTGATTGGAACTATATACTTATAGGAACATGTATAGAAATTAAAATAGGATTATTGATAGGTATAAATACTTTCATATGGATATATATCAACTTATAATGGGGTATATGTATATATATAAGAAAATTTATCTATAAAATTATTATATAATTCTCTATATATAACAATAGGAATACATTTATAAAATCATTATTTTTCATCTATATATGTGGACATATACTTACGTATAAGGGAACACATGCACAAACAAATCAAAAATATATTTCTATAAGATATTGGCATTATCATGATTCCACAATACAAAGCTATACTGATGAAGTCATTGTCCACAAGTTCCACTCTTCAGAGTTCAGGAATCACACTACCATGCTTCCTTTACTAATAATTTTAGTGCCTTTGAATAAGATAATGCTTCGTGTCACTTATCCTTCAAGTTGTTCAAAATTCCTCCATACTCGATTACTCTAGCCTTGAATTTTGACTTTCCTGGTCAAACTTCACATGGTCAACCACACCTTAACTGCCATAGAGAAACCTTTAATTAGCTCACCAACCCACTTGTGCACCACCTAGACACCATGTTAGCTCCACCTTTGCATCCTACCACATCATCACTCATTAGCTATTTTTCCATGTATCACAATTTTGTGACTATTTTCAATCCTGAATCCTTCAGTTTGCGGGATCATGGGCATTTACTATTTGTCACCACCGGGCCTACCAATTCACTGCATTCTTGGGAGATCAATAATAACACTTACTTCCTTCTTGCATTATCTAATGGGTGATTTCGTATTTCCAAAGCTTTCTTTCAAAATTTCAAGATTTATACTACTCTGATTAGCTCCTCATGCATCAATTCTCCACACATAACATATCCTTTGAAGTTCAAATTTGTCACCATTCTATCATATTTTTGATGGTTTGTCCTGAATACAACTTTAACTTAGATATATGTGTGTCCTAGTCTTCCCTTCAAAATTTGAGGATTTGAGATTCTATTTTTTCAAAGTCCGGGAATCAAACTACCATGCTTCCTTTCCTAATCATTTTAATTCCTTAAAATAAAAATTCTTTGTGTCACTTATCCTTCAAGTTATTTGAAATGTCACCTTGCTTTATTAGTATAGCCTTGAATTTTGACTCTCTCATTCAAAATTTACCTAGTCAACCACACGTTGACTACCACAGGGAAGCCTTTGATTGGCTCATCACCCCACATGTGCACCACCTAGACACCATGTCATCTCCACCTCTATATCCTACCAAATAATTACTCATTAGTCAGTTTTCCATGTGTCACAATTCTATGGTTATTTTTAATCCTCAAGACTTCAGTTCACAAGATCATGAGCATTCACCATTTGTCACCACTGGGCCTGCCAACTCACTACTTGGTTGTCAAAAAATTTCATTCTTCAAAAATTAGGAATCAGACTTCTTTCCTTCCTTCCTACACTCTCTAATGGGTGATTTCATATGTCCAAAGGTTCCTTTTGGAATTCCAAGATTTATACTACTATGCTTCCAACTCTGATTAGCTCATCATACATCAATTCTTTGCACATAACATATCCTTTGAAGTTAAAATTTATCTTCATTTTTCATATTTCTGATGATTTATCCTTCATACAACTTCAACTTTGAAATATGTGGGCCTTTGTCTTCCCTTTGGAATTTCAAGATTTGAGGTTCCATTTTTTAGAGTTCAGAAATCACACTACTATGCTTCCTTTCCTTATCATTTTAATTCCTTCAAATGAAAAAAATCCTTCATGTCACTTATCCTTCAAGTATTTCAAAATATTGCCTTACTTGATTACTATAGCCTTGAATTAAGACTTTCAAACTTGAACTTCACCTGGCCAACCACAACTTGACTACCACAGGACACCCTCTAATTGGTTCATCAACCCAAGTGTGCACCACCTAGACACTGTATTAGCTCCACCTCTGTATCCTATCACATCATTTCTCATTATTTGTTTTTCCATGTGTCGCAATTCCTTATATATTTTTAATCCTCAATCCTTCAGTTCACAAGATCACAGGCATTCACCATTTGTCACCCCTGGGCTCGCAAACTCACTACTTATTTGTCAACAACTTTCATTCTTTGGAGATTAGTAATTGCACTTCCAACCTTCCTACATTCTCTGATTGGATCCCTATGCAGCAATTCTATGCACATAGAATATCCTTTGAAGTTCAAATTTGTCACCAATCTATCATATTTCTTATGATTTTTACTTCATACAACTTTAAGTTTAAGAAATGTGGTCCCCAATCTTACCTTTGGAATTTCGGGATTCACACTACCTTGCTTCCATCTCTAATCAGTGGCAATGGGCCCCACCCTTCCCTTCATAATTTTAGGATTCACCTTACTATGCTTTTAATTCTAATGATTAGCACCCCAACATTAATTCTCTGTACTAGAGCATTTATTTCTTCACTGAAGACAAACTTACCACCATTATGTTAGATTCTTGATGGTCTACCTTCCTCTATTATCTTCGGCACAAGCTTACCTTTGCTAATTATGGGTCCCAACCTTCCCTTTAGAATTTTAGGAATCATGCTTACTATGGCTCTATTTCCAATTGATTGTACCCTGAGAAAATAGGGAATTAAACTCTTATCACCAAAAGTAATACTGATGTATATATCCATCAAGAATTGGAGGGGCTTGATACATATCCTAATTTTCTTTAGCCTTCTCATTCTTCCTTTGAGTAACTGATGTATTGTTTCTCCTTAAGCTAGGTTACTTGACATAGCATTCTACTCAATGCTTGAAGAGAAGTGGGCCCACCACATCTCAAAGAACCTCGGCCATCTCTACTCAACCATATGTTCTTATTCGAAGTTCCATATTGTGTGATTGGCTCTCCATGCATCAATTCTCCGCACATAGAGTATCCATTTAAGCTCAAATTAGTCACCAATCTGTCAGACTTCTAATAATTTGTCCTTTGTACAACTATAACTTTGAAATATGTGGGCCCCAGTCTTCTCTTCAGAATTTTGGGATTCATACTACCTTGCTTCCATTTCTGATCATTAGCACTAGGCCCCACCCTTTCCTTCAAAATTTTTGGATTCACCTTACTATGCATCCAATTCGGATGATTAGTACCCCAACATTAATTCTCCATACTAGAGCATTTAGTTCTTCTTTGAAGTCAAACTTACCACCATTATGTCATATTTTTGATAATCTACCTTTCTCTACTATCTTTAACATAATTTTATCTTTGGTATTCATGGGTCCCAACCTCCCCTTTAGAATTTTGGGAATTATACTTAGCATGCCTCCATTTAAGATTAGTTGTACCCCAAGAAAATATGGACTTAATCTCTTATCACCAAAAGTAGTGTTGATTTATCCATCAGGAATCACAGGGGCTTGATGCATATCCTAATTTTCTTTAGCCTTTCCATTCTTCCTTCGAGTAACTAATGAATCATTTCTCCTTTGGCTAGGTTACTCGATAGATCATTTTACTTGATGCTTGAAGCAAAGAGGCCTCACCACATTTCAAAGAACCTCAACCATCATTACTCAACCATATTTTATTATTCAAAGTTCCATATTGTTTGATGTTTAGGAAAAAAGGATTCCACCACATATTTCCATTTTTTAATGACTCTGTTCATTGATACATTATATTCAAATCTTATTCAAAACTTCATTTTGTTCAATACTATAGATGGGACCCCACAACAAATCTCCATTGACTTTTCAAATAAGTCTTTCCTTGTGCAACCACTTGATCCTGCTTACTCGATAACCCACTTTGTTTGAAATTTTATTTCTACTAATCTTTTATTTAATATTCTTTACATTGGGAGAATGATCAACTAACTGACCCCTCTTTTGACTTATTCAAAATGCAATCATGTTCGAAGTAGGGACGTAATGAGATGAACACGTGCTAGTCAAAGTTGTCTACCTTTTTTTGAGGATAAAATCTTTGCGTAGGATTTCTAAGGATGGCTCTATTATGGGTTAAGTCACTAAGCCTCTCAGGTAGCAGTACAATGGTTCCATGTTATCTAGACAAATTGACTCATATATATATATATATATATATATATATATATATATATATATATATATATATATATATATATATATATATATATATATATATATATATATATATGTATATGTATATGTATATATATGTATATGTATATGTATATATATGTATATGTATATGTATATATATATATATATGTATATGTATATATATATACACACACACACACACACATATATATATACATATATATACATATATATATATATATATACATATATATATACATATACATATACATATACATATATATACATATACATATATATATATATATATATACATATATATATATACATATATATATATATATACATATATATATATATATATATATATGTATATATATGTATATATATATACACATATATATATATACATGTATACACATATATATCTATATCTATATATATACATACATACATATATATGTGTGTGTGTGTGTGTGTGTGTATCCATTTTGGATCATTGGCACTAGGCCCCACCCTTTCCTTCAAAATTTTTGGATTCATCTTACTGTGCATCCAGTTCTGATGATTAGTACCCCAACATTAATTCTCCATACTAGGGCATTTAGTTCTTCTTTGAAGTCAAACTTACCACCATTATGTCATATTTTTTATAATCTACCTTTCTCTATTATCTTTAACATAATTTTATCTTTGGTATTCGTAGGTCCCAACCTCCCCTTTATAATTTTTGGAATTATACTTACCATGCCTCCATTTAAGATTAGTTGTACCCCAAGAAAATATGGACTTAATCTCTTATCACCAAAAGTAGTGTTGATGTATCCATCGGGAATCACAGGGGCTTGATTCATATCCTGATTTTCTTTAGCCTTCCCATTTTTCCTTCGAGTAACTAATGAATCATTTCTCCTTTGGCTAGGTTACTCAATAGATCATTTTACTTGATGCTTGAAGCAAAGAGGCCCCACGACCTTTCAAAGAACCTCAACCATCATTACTCAACCATATTTTATTATTCAAAGTTCCATATTGTTTGATGTTTAGGGAAAAAGGATTCCACCACATATTTCCATTTTTTAATAACTCTGTTCATTGATACATTATATTCAAATCTTATTCAAAACTTCATTTTGTTCGATACTATAGATGGGACCCCACAAGAAATCTCCGTTGACTTATCAAATAAGTCTTTCCTTGAGCAACCACCCGATCCTACTCACTCGATAACCCACTTTGTTTGAAATTTTATTTCTACCAATCTTTTATTTAATATTCTTTACATTGGGAAAATGATCAACTAATTGACCCCTCTTTTGACTAATTCAAAATGCAATCATGTTTGAAGTAGGGACATAATGAGATGAACACATGCTAGTCAAAGTTGTCTACCTTTTTTTGAGGATAAAATATTTGCATAGGATTTCTAAGGATGGCTCTATTATGGGTTAAGCCACTAAGCCTATCAGGTAGCAGTACAAAAACCTTTTACTACTACTAAATATCTTCAATATATTGATCTATCTTTGTAGTCTCTTCACAAAGCTTATTATCAATTTGCATTGATCTGATCATATATTAGATTTTGTAAATTACATCAATACAACTTCACATTACATACATAGTTTCATTATACATATATATTGACATTATAAGTATCTTTCTTATATACAAGCTTATTACAAAATGACCATATTGTCAGCTTTTGATTTATTACACAATTCCCAAAACATTAAATATCTTCTTGTTTCCTTAGGGATAACATCTAGGATGTCATACCTAATTAGTCAAGTCATTATTTGGATTTAAAAAAATCCCTTAACTTAATATAATCAAGTACTAATTTCTACTTGGTTCTAGTCAGCTCAACACTATCTCTGTAAAACATTGATAACTCTATTCGTATGTGTTGTACATTCTTGCACTCTTAGGTGTAGCTTGAATATATCTTATATAAACTATATTCAAGTACACATGCACTAAAATTACTCCTGTGAACTTCGTTAATCAAAATAGCCTCTGTGTAGATAGATAAACATTGTATACTTAGACAATTTTCATAAGTTCTCATCTAGAACTTCCTCTTTAGACCATGTTGTCTTAATACTGAATATATGTTGCCATAATGACAACATCATGATATCCTACTTAGCCAAATTTCACATAATCACCCCCTTTTTCATTGGTGGCAGCATATGGGAAAATTGGTTAAGTCCCAAAAACCTATAACAAAATTTCAAAAACAAATTTGTAACATTCTGTAACATTGTGTTACATGGCCATTACAAGATTTGCAAGGATCTATGGATCATATTGTTAATATTATTTAGAACAATAGAGAGGGGGGGTGAATCAGTTGTTCTTAGGTCTAGATGTATAGATAAACTTTCAAAACTCTTCAGCAAATTAGATCTAACAACTAATAGCTACTCGGTCATTATTGAATACATAAAAAAAACATATAATAGTGCAGTCCACTATCCAATAGTATTTAACTTGTAAAACACATAAATATTCAAACCAAAACATTCACACAAGCATTAACACCAGGATTTATAGTGGAAACCCAATTTGGGAAAAACCACTTTGTAACATGTTACTAATATTCTCACTATTTTGAAGTGAGCTCTGTGAAAAACCAACCCTATCAAAGGTTACAAACACACTATCAGGTGTGACCCAGTTAAAGGATTTCAACCACTGTGTTAGGAGTGCACCTTGTTATAGGACTTACATACATTCCATTAGAATGCAACCTTGTTCAAAGGATTTATACAAATGATTGTTAGGTCAATCTTGGCTAAAAGGATTTTAACTGATACAATGGTTAGAAAGTAAGAGTAGTATTGATATGAAAACATACAACTCACTTTGAAAATAATAGATCCAATTCCATACACATATGTTGGCTTACTGACTATGATCCATTTCCATCTCCATCACTGATCTGCTCAGAAATCCCTTCAAGCAATCACAACTCCTTCTCCTTCGACCTTTTTTGCTTATACAATCAATAACATCAACAATAACTCCAGCATCCTCTCTCCTCAACCTCATGCTTAGCTTTCCTTAATACTTCCTCATTTAGGTCAATCCAACTTTTGCCTCTTAATCTCCTCTGTAGATCTTAGGGTTAGGTCAAATTCATCAAATCCTTCCAACTTTATGTTCTTCATCCATCCTTCTAGAAACATCTCAAATCTCTTTATAGAATTACAATAAAATGGTTTACAGTGCATTAAATGCTTCCATACAATCAATAAATAAATTCAACATGATTTACATAATCCAATAATTCAATTATGTCAGTTAGGAATCTTAATTCTTCCTCAAATATAAATTACTAACGCTTGGTCAATATTGTGTTCAACTCCTCAGTCTTTACTGGATAGCCTAGTCACCACTGAAACTATTTCCTTGGCTAATACTATCTTCATTGGCAATTAATTGATGTTCAATCAACTCTGAATTTACTTGGCATATACTGGCTCGGTCGACACTAACATCACTCAGCTTAAACTAGATTTCTTCACTTTTGCTCGGTTAAGCCTACTTGTTTAGTCTTCCTTCTTACTTAGATAAGCAATACATTATCTTATCATCATGCCACATAATCAAGTACCCATTGAAGTATCAAGATAACTCAACCTTTCCTTAGGTGCTATTGTTATCAACCTTGCCCTAATCCTTCTCAACAATCAAATAGATATAGTACTTTCTTAGATAGCAACAGTCTTACCAGTTAAGGTTTGACATCAATGACAATACAATAATTGCTTCAATTGTAGTTTCCAATAATCTCCCTCTTTGACATTGATTTGGGTAATCTTCTGGCCATAAGAGTTTCAAGCTCATCAAGCTCATCATCGGTATTGCTATCACTATCATCATTGTTATTTTTCTTGCTAGACTTACTAATATTCAAAGAAGACATGAAAGCTGATTCAACAAGAGGAACAATACTATTGTCAAAGTTATTTAATTCAAAGGTAGTAAGCTTACTGATCAATGTGTCAAGGGTAAGATTGGATGTAGCCCTTGTTTCATGAATTGCAGAGATCCTAATCGCATAAACTAACAACAAAGTTCTGAGAATCTTACTTATAACTATTTCATCATTGATCACTCCATCAAATGCTCTAATAGCATGTACTACATCTTTTAGTTTGTTTGAATACTGCACTATGTTCTCACCTTCTTTCATTCTCATATCATCAAAATGACCTCTTAGACTTTCTGCTTTGGCTCTCTTAACATTCAAGTCTCCACTGTATATCAAATTTAATTTGTCCCACATTTGTTTGGTAGTAGTGCATCCCTTAATGTCTTCAAATTCAATGTCGGTACAGGTTGCAGCAAGTTCCATCATAGTGATATTGTGTTGATGCTTGTCTCTTAGTTGATCAAGGGTTAAGGGACCTGGTGTTGGTTCTATGTAGCCATTCTTCATCAGATCTATAGCTGAGTTTCCAATTTTAGATATGTGCAACAACATTCAGCTTTTCCATACTGCGAAGTTCTCTTTGTTCAGTCTTGGCACTTCCCTCTTATACATCTTGAGACCTTTGTCCTAAAGTCCTTAAAACTCTATTCTAAGCAACTAAAGCTCTGATACCAATTGTTGGAATAACTAAGAGGGGGGTGAATCATTTAAACCATGTCCCAAATCAAAATGTATAATTCAAAACAAATACTTCAATTCCTGTTGATCGGTAAACAAAAATAGTTTCATTGTTTGTGCTTTTATTGATTGTCAATTCTAAACTTATAGTAATTACCGATCAAATCTAACATGTAATATGCAAAGTATGATAACAAATAAATATCACAATCAACACATAACATAAGAGATTTAACGTGGAAACCTTGTAAAGAGAAAAACCACCTGGGACCAGCAACCCAAAAAATGTTCACTCTTCTGAAGTGAGGTCGATGAAGACCCAACCCTGTTAAAGGTTACAAACACACTATCAGGTGTGACCTTGTTAGAGGATTTTAGACTAGAAGTTATCATTCAACCAGCAGTCACTCTGGGGTTGAAAAGATAACAATGATCACTCTAATGAATGATACATCAAAAGACTTTCTAAGTCCACTCAGTTAAGAGATTTGACTATGTATAATGGTTAAATATATAACAGTAGTTGATTTACCTTATTACAACTTCAATTATAGATTAAAAATCAATATTTTTCTCATTCAAATCCTTCTGACCAATATTTCACTTCAGATTCAATACTGTGTTAACTTACTGTCCATTGGTAATTTCTCTTTGTAGCTCGGTAACTATTCTGTAGCTTGGTTCTCAATAACCCATATGATAAGAAATGCATGAAACCTTCTTCACATGATAATTTTGTAGCTTCTTCTTCCTCTAGCATCTTTATTATGTAATCTCCAATCTCTTATATAGACATGTAAAACATTTTCTTTCAATCCATTGGATTTTGCTGCTTAATCACCTCCATAGATTTTTCTGCTTCAAGCTTCCTTGGCTGATGTGTCAATAACTCATTTCAATCTATTTCATTAGTTCCTTTTGATTTATGTTAGCCATCGATCTTCATAAAAAACATTATCCATTACGTCAGAATTATACACTTTACAGCTCATCAATCTTATCCGATAAATTGATCATTTAATTCCTTTCTATCTTCATCGGTTAACAAAGAAATGCATCAGTGAACACACGCTCGGTTAATACTATGCTTGGTATACACTACACTCCATCAGTGTATACTGAAATGCTTTAGTTTACCGACAACACTGCTTTGTATCTTTCAGCTCTATTCTTCATTATAGATGAATGCAACATAATGAAGTCAATTCCATCAAGTCATAGACTCACCAACAAGTTACTCAATGTATTCTTTATCCTCATCTAACATGTACATCTTCCTCATGTAGATTTCTCTATTGTTCATCTTTTCCACCTTTCTTCAGTGTCATTGGTATAGTAACTTACAAGATAAGTACTGCCAAGCTAGTTGACATCAATGACAACATAAAACTAATTTCATTATCTAATCATCAACTTCTTAGTAATCTTGAATTACAGATTCTTCATTCTATTTCCAAATCAGTTGTAGTTCATCACTTCTTTAGAGGGTTCTACTAATTCCTTTCTCACCTTAGGTCTAGGTGTTTCCTTGATGTTGTGAACTAAGGATACATTCATGATTTCACTTAAAAATAACCTCTTTAACAACAAATACTTAGTGAAATACCTTAGAATCATTATTTATGGATTCCCTATACATCTGACAAAAATCTATCTCCAAATCTTGCAAAATCCTTTTAATCTTCATTAGATAACTCTCTATGACTCTTGTGAATACTTGAATGATCAAATAATGGCAATAATCCTCTTTTATCCATGAAATCCTTCAAGACATTGTCATCACATTAATCGCATAAGTGTATATATGCCAAAAAGTTGTTCTTGGTTACCTACAAAACTTATTTCTCTTCATGTAACCACATACATGCTCATTAATTCATTTCATCTTAACCATAGCTTTCTTATATCACTTACTAGCTTATATTAACTTTGCAAGGCTTGATTCAAATTTTTCTAAACTCTATTATATTTTGATCTGATATATAACTCATGAAATTTGATGCTTAATCAGTTTGAGATGGGTTTAGAATCAATTCAAACTTAACCTCAAACACTTCACCTAATTGACTTCCTGATATTATGGATGCACTTGCTTGATCTGTAGCTTTAACAAATATAACTTTTTCTATGTTACTATTGTTTCCCTTCTGACTATTCTTAGTATCCATATTACTTCTGGCATAATTCACATTTCTAGGATTAGGATTCCTCATGTTGTTAATTTTGTAATATTTCATTGTGTGACCCATGTTATTACAAATCTAAAAAATTATAACATTTTTTCCATATCTCAGTTCTAAGTGATTGATTTGTGATCTGCAATTTATGGCAATATGTCCAACATCATTGCATCTATAACACACAACTCCATTTCTTATATTTTTTGTTGCTCCAATAGGTCTTTTATCTACAAGATTAGTATTTCTAAACATTCTACTATTATTTTTATCATTAGATCTAGGTTTTTTACAATCAATAGCTCTATGTCCAAAACCATGACAATTATAACAATAACTAGAGATAAGTTTGAATTGCTTACCTGTACAATCTCTTTTCATGTGTCCAAATGAATTGCATGAAAATCATCTACCTTTGAATTCACTTCGTATTTCTTTAGGTGATTCATTTTTATTAGGCTGATTAGGTACATCTTTAGATTGGTTAGACTCATCTTTGATTTGTTTTTCTCCTTCTTTGTTCTTGGGTTGTTTAATTTTCAGATCTGGTTCTATACATTCCTCAATTTTCTTTGAGAATTTTTCTTCAAGGTATCCAATACCAGTTTTATCATAAGAGGGATTCTCATAAGAAATTTGTTTATCAATTTTCTCACTGCTGGTATACAGTTTCTCAAGATGTTGTTTGGATTGAGATAGTTCTCCTTTTACAATTGTGTTGTATTTCTCAAGTTTGACATACTGCAATTTTTTAGTCTCAAATTCATATGTTACTTTTATAATTTTAGATCTCAGATTTGCATTTTCAGACTTTAGATTTGATTCAACTTTGTTGTTATCATCTTTCATACTTAGATTTAGATCTACAATCTTTAGTTCATGCTTCAAGATCTCATTTTCCTTTTTTAGTTTTGAAACTTCATCACTATCACTAATTTGATTTGTAGGTTCTTTCTTTGATTTAAGATCTTCTATCTTGTCTTTTAGTTTCTCAATGTAGTCTTTTACATTATCATATTTGTCCTTCAAAGTATCTCTTTCTTTAGTAAGAATATCAATCTATTCAAAAAATTCATCTGTTGATAGTGGGCCAGCATCCCTCACAGGGTTCATGACATGGCTTAACTACCTCTTGTGTCTTCTATAAGACTAGTGGTTGTGTCATGCATTAATAGGTCAATCTTTTGGTGCAATGACAACCACTACTTGTAACAAGTGGTATTAGATCTTGGTCATAGGTTCGAATCCATGTAGGCCATAGTGAGTGACACTAAGAGGGGGATTTTTGGTAGTGGTCCAGCATCCCTCACAAGGTTTGTGACATGGATTAACCACCTCTTGTGTCTTCTATAAGTCTAGTGGGTGTATCAGGCATTAACAGGTCAATCTTTTAGTGCAACGACAACCCTAGCGGTTAACAAGTGGTATCAGAGCTTGGTCATAGGTTCGAATCCATGTAGGCCATGATGAGTGACATTCAGAGGGAGATTTTTGGTAGTGGTCTAGCATCCCTCACAGGGTTTGTGACATGGCTTAACTGCCTCCTGTGTCTTCTATAAGTCTAGAGGCTGTATCAGGCATTAATAGGTTGATCTTTTGGTGCAACGACAACCACTACTTGTAACATCATCTAGGTTTTTCTGAAATTGATCCATATCCATAGAGATCTTACTCAAGGTGTTAGGCCTTCTCCAAGTAACTGTGCCCTGATACCAATTTTCAGAAATAGGAAATACTAAGAGGAGGATGTATCAGTATTTCACAAACTTTTACTTTTGCCCACTTATGGATATATGAAATTAACTTATAACTTGCTTAAGAAACTAAAATGACTAATAAGCACAACCATAAAATGAAATAAATCATAACACCATACTTGTTCTTGAGGAAACCCTGGCCAAGGGAAAACCTCAATGGGGATGAGATCCACAAATGATCCACCAATCAAAAGCATTTGGTTAAAGATATTGACCTTGTTAGGAGTCTATTACATCTGTATAGTGTATATGTCCTAGTTAAAGGACTTTAGGCCTAGTTAGAAGCCTTGACCCTATTAGGAGTTGGTATTACAAAACATTAATGTATACAAGATGAGCTCACTGCTCAAACATGCAATATACAATGATAATCTCTAATACAAAAGGTAGAGAACAAAAACCTTTTACTGTTGTTGAATATCTTCAATGTCCTGATGTAGCTTTGTAGTCTCTTCACAAAACTTATTATTAACTTGCATTGATCTGATCATATATCAGATTTCACATATTACATCAATACAACTTCGCATTACATACATACTTTTGGGTAAAAGCACAATCATGTGTCATATTTTAGGCTAACTTATCAACACAACTAAATTTTAGTATTTCTAACTAGAAAAATTAATTTTGGTCAAACATATGGTCTAGCTAGATTCATTCTAGCTAAGTTAGATAAGTGCTTTAACTTTTCCAATTGGAAATGTCTATTAAATATATTTTTTATACCACTTTGGGTCCAATAACCATAAAAATAAAATTATTTCAAAAAAGTGGCATTTCAATAACTTGGGTAATCTTTTTAATGAAATTTTTTTAAAATAGAAAAATACCCTTTTGTAGAGATCAAAGTCAAGAATATCCTCATCTAGATTTTATAGTGCTTTAATTAGACATAGTTTATTGTAATTAAAAAATATTGCAAGTAGGTATTTTAACAGTCAGGGAGACGTTGATTCGGAGAAAGAAAAAAATAGTAAACCATATTAAATAGATTTTAAAAATATATGGTGCACTAGAGGAGAGAGTAATCTTCAAGAATATATATTTCTTTTTTTTATTGGGATAGATTTGTTATGAAAAATATGGTGCGAGATGAAAATTATTGATTTCAATGAGTTGAAGTTTAAAATTTTATAAAAGAGAAAATATAGGTCACAAACTAAGTTTTATTTCTTCATGGACTAGCTATATATGTCATCTATGACATATTTTAAAATTAGGAGAAAAATGTTTATTTACATATAATTTTTTGGTGGGAACTAGAACCCTAATTTTCAGCAACTAAAAAATCATCTTTAAAAATTAAAAAAATATATCAATTCTTATTCAAAAAAATTATTAAAAATATTAATCATAAACTTCATCCATTTTATCACATTTAATTAGTTTAAATCATCTTCAAATTCCAAACATAAATGTCATTTTTATACCATTGAAGTTTAACAACTTTGATTTTGTTAGCCTTTTCCTTTGTAAAAGGGTGACAACTTATTGTGCTTTTACCCTTTTATTATACATACATATTCGCATTATAAGTTTCTTTCTTATATACAAGCTTATTACAAAATGGCCTTACTATCGACTTTCAATTCATTACACACTTCCCCAAACATAAAATCACTTATTGCTGCCTTAGCGATAACATCTAGGATGTCATCCCTAATTAGTCAAGTCATTATTTTGATAAAAAAAATAATCCCGTAACTTAATATAATCAATTATTGATTGCTACTATGTTCTGGTTGGCTCAACACTATCTCTATAAAACATTGATAACTCTATCCGTACATGTCATATAGTCTTGCACTCTTAGGTCTAGATTCAATATACCTTATATAAACTATGTTCAAGTGTGCATGCACCGAAAGTACTCCTATAAACTTTGTTTATCAAAACAATCTCTATGTAGATAGATAAACACTATTATACTTAGACAATTTTCATAAGTTCTTATCCAAAACTTCCTCCTTAGACCATGTTGTCTTAATACTGAATATATGTTTCCATAATGACAACATCATGATATCCTACCTAGCCAAATGACCAATAATATATATATTTGCTTCTATAACAAAGCATAGGTGAATCTGGTCCTCATATGAATTTGTCTTAAGGATCTTACTGATAATGTTCTTCAAAGAAGGAATGGAAAAGGATTAGCTTAGATTCTAATTTATTGATTTAAACACTATTTCATATGTTACTCTAACAATGATCTTTTCCAAGGATTGAAAGGTATCATGTAGGATAATTACATATCGGAAAGGCTCAGTAGAGGAAGGTGAGACAAATTGGCTTTGTAAAACATTAATGGGTCTCATAGGAGGGTAATATAAAGCTATGAATGACTAGCATAAAAAAGGAAAATGGTATATGTTAGAATGTAATAAAGTACATTTGAGAATACCTTGGATTATAAAATGAAGCTGTAAAAGATGGTTTCCCTCATCCTATCTCATGGTACTAAATTGAGCCTTGTAAATGAACTATTGTACATGACTTAATAGTCCCACACAAGATTGGAGGTTTTCATCTCTCTATCCTTTCCTACCAGTGCTTGCATGAACAAAGTTTGTAAAGATTTAATTATATTAATAAAATAAAATATCTTTCCTTGGCCTCTTATTGATAAAAAAACATATGGTTGCACATTATCATTATCATACTCCTTATCTTTATATAGTTGTATTTTTATTTTCATCATCATATGAGATTTTAAGTTCTATATTCATTTAGGTATAGTTGCATTATCATGTTATCATATTCATTATCATTTGTATATTAATTTTGGATCATCACACACATGTTTGTATGTCTCATATAGGCATATTCTCAACCATTACATCTTTCATCATCATATTGTTACTAAACAGATCACATATGCATAACCAATGCATCTTGTATCACACATGTTAGAAATATATCATGATCATAAATAAATCCTATCATACATCATACATGTGCATAGTACACAAAAATGTGTTGAAATCCTCTCTAGATTCTTATTTCTTTAACTCTCATACCCCCTTGCCCTAAAGCTCTCTCTCATTCTCCTCATTATCCTTCATATTTCTTGCACTCCCTTAATCCCCTTAAGATTCTCTCTCTCTATACCCCATTCTTATTTTATTAACTCTCTCATCTTGTATGACACATGTTAGAAACATATCATCATCATAAATGCATCCTATCATACATCATACATGTGCATAGTACACAAAAATGTGTTGAAATCCTCTCTAGATTCTTATACCTCTCTCTCTCTCTCTCTCTCTTATATGCATCATTTAGAATTGTACATGTTTAATTTTAGATTTTAATATTAGTTTATAGTTAATGGCATGATTTTATATCAATTGTTTTCTATTTTACATGCACATGTGATATACTTAATTTTTAACATCTAACACATGTTACCCCTAGATGGCCACACATGATTGAGATGTACCTCAAGATTAGGTACCTCTAGATGATGCACTTGAGGGTCACACACCTGATGTTGGTGCACACCTTGATACATGTCACGTTCAAGATATTGCAAGCATATTTTAGTTTTTTAGCACAAAGATGGACCAACTATGAGATTACATTAGTAGATCTTAGGAGGGTCTATACAGAGATATTTGTACCACCATACTGAGGAGTCTCAGGGATTTGATTTCATAGATGACATCCTATAGTTCATTTATACCACAAGTTATTGATGGTATTTTTTGAGAGTTGAGGTCTCAGGTGATGTGTCCTTAGAGATGGTCCAGAGCCATGTCTCTAAGGATATCATCAAGCAAGAGGTCTTCCCATTTTAGGAGGGGAGGGCCAAGGTGATGCATTCATAATAGGAGAATCCCCATAGGAGATGTCTAATTATGCAACAATAGCCAACAAAATGGAAAACATAAATAATATAGCAAGATGTAACCAAATAACAACTCATTTATTATCAGGAAAACATCTAGATTCATCAAACATGTTGGGCTATGAGGCCTTCCTAGTTTCAGCCAATACATAAGAAACAAGACTCACATCTATAAATCAATCCATCTTAGCTACTCTTTCCAACTTCCACCCCCTCTCTCCTCTCTCTTTAAACTAGAACCACAACCTAGCTTAAATATAAGATCGCAAGCCACAAGTCAACTTATTCGATCACAATCCCTAATAAAAGTAGGTCACAAACAAAATCCTTAAAAAAAAACTCCAACGAATAACACGTAATGTGAACCCTCATAAGAAATTCTGCCACACACTTGTGAACCTTGAATAATGCACTACACACGACCATAACTCAAGGATCTCCATCACAAACTAGATCTTGTCAATCTGACCACTAGAACAAACACAAAAAATAGGACCAAATGAAAAACTATGAAACGCCAATATAATGGGAACATAAGGATGTGTCATCCTAGATATATCTTCACACAAGTTTCAATAACAACTATCCACAACCACATATGCTGATACACAATGATCACCATCTACACAACAACCTCTTCTACTTTCTTCAACGCAAAACTAGTTAGCAAAGATCATGCCAAATCTCACAAGAAAACACCTAAAGAAGTGCGATAACAAACAAAACATCCTCAAACACCAAGTAACACACAGGATCCACCATGCCATTCTAAGACCCACATAGATCAACCAATCATAGAATCTCATAAAACTATCTAGAACAAGAAACTGCCTCTCAGTCTCAGTCATAGAATCCATCATAACTCACATGTGAAAACTCTGAATGAGTTGTGATCACACAAAATACTTCCCAATGATCCTACAAACACCATATCATGATTGTGACTACTGAAACAACAATCACCCAACCAATGACCAGTAACAAAAAATCATACCAAAATGGAAACAAAGTTCCACTAGTAAACAACATATTTTTGGATGATGCAAGATTGCCAAGGACCCAAGATGCTCCTACATCAGACAGCTGGGGTACAAAAATATTTTCCATGAGAAAAGCTCATGAAAATCTAAAATAACAAGGGACAATAATCCCATACTCATTCTTCATCCACAAATCTTCCACATCTTCAACCTATATTGTCTTCCTTCTGCCATCAATTGGGTCCTGCAAATGACTTAGATTCTTCACCTCCTTTTCCTCATCCATCAAAGGAAGTAATCTACATTTCTTACCATCCATTCTAATGGTGATAAAATTACTTATACAATAATGAACAACCCCTCTATCATAGTGCCAAGGTCAACCAAGTAAAACATTGCATGCACTCATATCTACTATGTCACATAAAATTGCATCTTTATAAGAATCAATGTGAAATTCCACCATGCATGGTTACCTTACCTCTGCCATATGAACCTCATTCAACCAACTAGTCCTATAAGGACTTGGATGCTTAAGTCTTCTCAAACCAAGCTTCTACACCATATCCTCATAAACCAAGTTATGAGTGCTACCACCATCCACTATCACCTTACGACACTTATATCTAACATTACATCTGGTTCTAAACAAACTCTTCCTTTGACAAGTTTTTGCCTCATTAGTCATTATCAACTTTTAGAGTATATGAGCTTCACCATTTTAAAGAGGATTTTCTAATTCACCAATAACTGGTCCACTTTCTTCATTCACACAAGAAAATTTCTTGTCTTCCTTACATTGAAAAGCCATGTGACCCTTCAAGCCACACTTAAAGAAAGTACCCATAAACTCTTTACCACCATTACCTCCCTTTGGTGCAACTGGTTTAGCTTCTATCTCAGCCACTTGCTTGACCTTATCACTACCAACAACTTGTTTATCCTTTCCTCTAGAGTTATTTTGTTGTTTCCTTTTCAACTTATCTTCAACCTTTAGTGTATATTGATAAGCCTCCTCAATTGATGAAATCTTCAACATACTCACCTCATCCTAAATATTAAATCTCAAACCATTTACATACCTATCCACCTTCTCCTTGGAAAGATATTTGTGACCAAATCTAATGGTTACCTTATAAAATTCTTCAGTATAATCCTTCACAGTTAGATCCTTCTTCTTTACGTTCTACAACCTCTTGAATAACTCTAGTTCATAGTCCAAGGGTATGAATTTATCCTTCAAGTTTGCAATCATCAACTTCCATTGAGTGATCTTCATTTCACCTTCTTCCTCTCTATCCTTCCATAATTCTTTCCACCACAAAGCTGCATGTCCTGTCAACTTTTTCTATGCCAACCTTACTCTCCAAGGGTTTTGAATGTCTTCTAACTCAAATTAATCTTCTAACTCACCCACCTAATCAATCAAGTCTTAAAGATTCAATGTGCCAAAGAAATTAAATACTTCTTGTTAGAATGACTAAGAGGGGGGGTGAATTAGTTATCCAATGTCCCAAAACAAAACATATAATCCAAAAAAAATTCTTCAACTTCTGCTACTTAGTAAACATAAAATACTTTCACTGTCTATGATTTTACTGATTATTAGTCTAAAACTTATAGTAGTTACCAATCAAATCTAACATGCAATGTGCAAAGTATGATAACAAACAAATATCACAATCAACACATAACATAAGAGATTTAATGTGGAAACCTTGTGAAGGGAAAAACTACCTGGGACCGGCAACCCAAAAATGTTCACTCTTTTGAAGTGAGGTCGGTGAAGACCCAACACTGTTAAAGGTTACAAACACATTGTTAGGTGTGACCTTGTTAGAGGATTTTAAACCAGTAGTTATCATCCAACCAACAGTCACTCTGGGGTTGACATGATAACAATGTTCACTCTATGAATGAAACATAAAAATACTTTCTTAGTCCACTCAGTTAAGAGATTTGACTGTATACAATGGTTAAATATGTAACAATAGATGATTTTCCTTGATACAACTTCAATTGTAGTTTACAGATCAATATTCAGCTCATACAAATATTTTTGATCAATATATCACTTCAGATTCAACACTATATCAACTTACTCTCCATTGGTAATTACTCTCTGTAGCTCAGTAATTGTTCTGCAGTTCAGTTCTCACTAACTAGTATGATCAAAATGGATGAAAACTTGTTCATGCGATAATTCTACAGTATCTTCTTCCTCCAACATAGTTTCAGCAATGAAACCAATGTCTCTTATATAGATGAGTAAATTGTTTTCTTTTGTTCGTCAGATTTTTTCGCTTAATCTCATTCATTGATTTTGTTTCTTTAACCTTCTCCAGCTGATGTGTTAGTAACACGTTTCAATCTACTCTATTAGATATTCATTAAATTATGTTACCCATTGATCTTCATAAAAAACCTTATATGTTACCTATATTTCATACACTTTCTAGCTCATCAATATTATCGGCTAAACTAGTCATTTAATTCCTTTCTTTTCTTTCTTGGTTAACAAAGAAATGCGTCGGTGAACAAAAGCTCGGTTAACACTGCACTCGGTATATACTCGAATGCTTCATTTACCAACAACACTGCTTTGTGTCTTTCAACTCTATTCTTCATCATAGATGAATGCAACATAATAAAGTCAATATCATCAAGTCATAGAATCATCAACAAGTTACTCAGTGTATTCCTTATCCTCATCTGACATATACATCTTCCTCATGTAGATACTTCTTTTCTTCATCTCTTTCAACTTTCTTCAGATTTTTCGGTATAGTAACTTACAAGATAAGTATTGTCAAGCTAGTTTACATCAATGAAAACATAATACTGATTTAATCATCTTACATATCTAATTAACAACTCCTCAATGATCTTTAATCATAGATTCTTCATTTAGGTTCTAAACTAGTTGTGGTTCATCAATCTCTCCCTTTGGCATTGATGGCAACTCAAGTAATATGAAGTGTACCATACACATACCAAACATGTATTCTACAACTCTATGAACAAATGTTGTGTAAGCTCTCCCTAGCTTAATATGTTTAATCACTATGTTACTAAACAACATTATACAATATTGCTTTATCATTTTTTAGATATGATCTTTTCAGCTCTCAGGTTCCTGCTTCTGTTCTTTGTAACTGATCTTCAATGTTCTATTTCTTTTAGATTATCTCTCCCTTAGGTAGTTCTCATCAGTGCATGTTTAACTTTTCTTTCATATTATTTATCTCTCCCTTTGATAATAATGCTAAATAAACAAATAAATAATCAGCTCTGTAGTAGCTAAGGAACTCTTTTTTGTCCAATACAGTCTCTGTATCTCTGTATACTGATATCCCAATCTATTTCAGTTCTTCAAACTTAATCAAAACCTTGAACATTATTCAAAGTGTGAACTATGTTGCATCAACATGTGTGATATTCTAATAAGATTAAGCTGATGCAACATCTAGATCACATTAGTGACTAGTAGATAGGGGAGGGACCCCAAGTCTAGTCCTCAGGTATTCAAATGTGTCCTTCGGTAGAGGGTTTCTAAAGATATCCACAAGTTGTTCTTTAGATGTAACAAATTCTAACTTCACTTGCTTCTCTTGCACTTGTTCTCTTAAGTAGTGATACTTAATTGATATATGCTTTGTCTTAGAGTGCATCACTAGATTTTTTGAAATATTAATACCACTGGTGTTGTCACAGTATATAATCACCAGGTCAGTGATTACCTTATTCATTCCTTCCAACACTTGCTTAATATATGCAATGTTTTAGAAATTAGTAGCACTGGCAACATACTCTACTTCAACTGTAGACTGGGAAATACAAGCTTGATTTTTACTTGTTCAGGTTACAAGTCTTTCACCAAAGAAGAATGCTCCTTCGATGGTGCTTTTTCTGTCATCCACATTTCTAGCCCAATCAGCATCGGTATAGATCTTCAATTCAAACTTACCTTTCTTAGGATACCATAATCGATAATCCTCTATCTTTTTTAAGTATCTTAAGATTCTTTTAGTAGAAATCATGTGTGATTCTCTAGGGTTAGCAGAAAATCTAGCAACAATTCCCACAACATGTGCTATATCTAGTCTACTATGAACTACATACATTAGCTTACCAATCATGGATCAGTAAAGTGTCTAGTTTACCTGTGTAGTTTTATCTTCCTTTGTCAGTTTACATCTAGTAGCCATCGGTGTTCCCATAGGTTTAGCATCTTCCATGCCAAATGTCTTCAAGACTTCCTTTATGTATTTAGATTGTGTGATGAATATCCCATCACTCTACTGACTCACTTGTAGTCCTAGAAAGAATTTAATCTCTCTGAACATAGACATCTCAAACTCTTTTCTCATCTCATTAGCAAAAGATTTACATACATGATCTTGACCTCCAAAAATAATATCATCAACAAATATCTTAGCAATAATAATAGTATCATCAGTATCACCTTTCATGAACAAATTGTTGTTCTCACTAGCTCTAACAAATCCAATACTTAACAAGTATGTAGTCTTTCATACCAGGCTCTCGGTGCTTGCTTCAAACCACATAAAGCTTTATGTAATCTATATACCATGTATTTGTTGTCTAGATCAATGAATCCTTCAGGTTGTTCTATGTAGACCTCTTCTTCAAGTATACCATTCAAAAATGCTAACTTCACATCCATTTGATAAAATTTAAATTTCTTGTGTGTAGCATATGCAAGTAGCATTCTAACTCCTTCCAATCTAGCAATAGGTACAAATGTCTCACCATTATCAATGCCTTCTTCCTATGCATATCCCTTGCATACCAATCTAACTTTATTTCTTGTCACCTCACTATTTTTAATCAATTTGTTCCTGAATATCCACTTAGTATCGATAACATTCTTATCTTTAGGTCAGGGTACTAAGGACCAGGTTTTGTTCTTCTCTATTTATTCTATTTCCTCTTTCATTGCATTAACCCATTCTTCATTCTATAATGCAACTTTCACATTTTTTGGTTCAAATTCACAAACTAGACATGTACCTTGCCTTTCTTTGCTTCTTGTCTGCATGCCAGCTTGTTTGTCTCCAATAATTTGTGTCTTAGGATGATGTCTCCTGAAAAAACTAGCCTGTACTCAGTTTCTTCTTTCTTGTTCATCGTGTTCAGGTTCATGTGCTTTCTTGGTAGCTCCATCTTGTTCATTGGTTTCCCTTTCCTATTCCTCGAGGTTATTTTCCTTTTGACCGGTTATCATAGGTTGCAACTTTAGTAGATAATCAGGATGTTCAATGTAAGTGAATATACCATAGTCTTTCGGTTCCTTTCTACTTTCCTATGTGTTTTGTCATCAAACTCATCAACATGGACATTAGTACTTTCAATTATTTTATTTGTAAGCTTATTCAGACATTTATATGCTTTAATCTTAGTATAATATCCTAAGAATATTCTTTCATCACCTTTAGAATCAAATTTCCCATTTCTCTCATCTTTTAGAATAAAACACTTGCTTCCAAAAATCCTGAAATAACTTACAGTAGGTTTGTGTCCAAACCATAGCTCACAGGGTGTCTGGTTGGTGTCCTTCTTCAATTGTACTCGGTTAAGCACATATACAGTTGTACTAACAACTTCCCTCTAGTATGTTTGAGAAATATTATTTTGCAGTATTAGTGTTCTTGCACAGTCAATTATTGATTTGTTCCTTCTTTAAGCAATCCCATTCTGCTAAGGTGTTCTCGGTGCAAAGACCTATCTTTTGATACCATGATCATTACATAAATTACTAAATTCATCAGAGATAAATTCACCTCCTCTATTAGATCTTAAGCATTTTAATTCATTTCTAGTCTCTTTTTCTAACTTTTCCTTATACCACTTAAACATCTTAAATGCTTTAGATTTTTATTTTAAGAACATAGCTATCATCAATTTAGTATAGTCATCAACAAAAAGAATAAAGTATCTATCACCATAATAACTCAGAGTTCTCAGAGGACCACATAGGTCAGTATGAACCAACTCAAGTATCTTCTTTGTTGAGTAGTCTTTTCTTTTAAAACTAGACTTAGTCATCTTACCTTTTTGACATTCATGACACATAGCATGATCAAGTTTTGACAAGTTAGGAAACCCTCTAACTCTTTTCTTCTTAATAATCTTGATCATGTTATCAAAGTTCACACAGCATAACCTTTTATGCCACAACCATGCATCTTCATCCTTCATTAATAAACAAGAAGACTGATCAATATCAAGATAAAATAGATTGCCTCTATATTGTGTGATGGTTCCGACAACTCTTCCTCCATCATCATAGATTTTTACCTTTTTTCTCTCAAAAGAAAGTTGGTGGCCTGAATTATTCAGTTGTGCCACACTTAACAAATTATAGTTCAGTCCATCTACCTAGTATGCATTTTCACATTTTATTCTATCATTAATCATCAGTGAACCTTTACCTCTTACCATACAGGGTGCATCATTTCTCATCCTAATAGAACCTCTATCATATTCATCAAGTAGATCAAATTTCTCTACATCACCAGTCATATGATGTGTACAACCATTGTTTATAATCCATATATCATTTCTACTTACTTTAGAGATCAGTGTCATTTCTTCATGTTTCTCTTCTTCCTTTGAGTCATCTTTCATAGCAACAAATACTACTTCTACATCATCATCAGTATTAGATTCAGATTCAATATCTTCAACTATGTAACATACCTTTTTCCCTTTGTCATAGCTATCTCAGTTATCTCTATTGTTATGATGGTAGCCTTTGTTGACTCTTCTCCCATAGCTTCCTTCAGATCGGTCTTTGGATCTATCATCATCTTTCTCATTCGGACAACTAGTAGTGATGTGGCCAACTTCTTTACAATTAAAGCATTCCAAAGGTAGCTTACCTCTATACCTTCCTTTACCTTTGGGTAACCTTCTGGCCATAAGAGCTTCAAGCTCATCAAGTTCATCATTGGTATTACTATCACTATCATTATTCTTATTATTCCTACTACTAGATTTACCAGTCTTCAAAGAAGACATGAAAGTAGATTCAATAGAAGGTACAACACTATTGTCAAAGTTATTCAATTCAAAGGTTGTAAGCTTACCAATCAGTGTGTCAAGAGTAAGGTTGGATGTAGCTCTTATTTCATGAATTGCAGAGATCCTGATTGCATAAACTGATAGAAAAGTTCCAAGATTCTTGCTTATCACTGTTTCATCATCAATAATTCCATCTAATGTTCTAATAGCATGTACTACCTCTTTTAGTCTATTTGAGTATTGCACAATGTTCTCACCTTCTTTCATCTTCATATCATCAAATCAACCTCTTAGGCTTTCTGCTCTAGCTCTTTTAACTTTCAAATCTCCACTATATATTAGAGTCAATTTATCCCACATGGCTTTGGCAATAGTGCATCCCTTAATGTCTTCAAATTCAGCATTGGTAAAGGAAGCAACAAGTTTCATCATACTGATATTATCTTCATGCTTGTCTTTCAGTTGATCAAGGGTTAAGGGACCAAGTGTTGGTTCAATTTAGCCATTCTCAATTAGCTCTAGTGCAGAATTCCCAATTCTAGATATGTACAACTTCATCCAACTTTTCCATACTACGAAGTTCTCTTTGTTCAATCTTGGCACTTCCCTCTTATACATCTTGACATCTTTGTGCTAGAGTCCTTAAAACTCTATTATAAGCAACCACAACTTTGATACCAATTGTTAGAAATTGTTAGAATAACTTAGAGGGGGGTGAATCAATTATCCAGTGTCCTAAAACAAAATCTATAATCCAAAACAAATTCTTCAACTTCTGCTACTCGGTAAATATAAAATACTTTCACTGTCTGTGCTTTTATCGATTATCAGTCTAAAACTTATAGTAGTTATCGATCAAATCTAACATGCAATATGCAAATTATGATAACAAACAAATATCACAATCAACACATAACACAAGAGATTTAATGTGGAAACCCTATGAAGGGAAAAACCACCTGGGACCGGCAACCCAAAAATGTTCACTCTTCTAAAGTGAGGTTAGTGAAGACCCAACTCTATTAAAGGTTACAAACACACTATTAGGTGTGACCTTGTTAGAGGATTTTAAACTAGTAGTTATCATCCAACTAGCAGTCACGCTGGGGTTGACAGGATAATGATGTTTACTCTATGAATGAAACATAAAAATACTTTCTTAATCCACTCGGTTAAGAGAATTGATTGTATACAATGGTTAAATATGTAATAGTAGATGATTTGCCTTGATACAACTTCAATTAAAATTTACAGATCAATATTTATCTCATACAAATATTTTTGATCGATATATCACTTTAGATTCAACACTATATCAACTTACTGTCCATCAGTAATTACTCTTTGTAGCTCGATAATTGTTCTGTAGTTTAGTTCTCACTAACTAGTATGATCAAAATTCATGAAAACTTGTTCACACAATAATTCTGCAGTATCTTCTTCCTCCAACATAGTTTCAACAATAAAACCAATGTCTCTTATATAGATGAGTAAATCATTTTCTTTTTGTCCATCAGATTTTGCTGCTTAATCTCATTCATTGATTTTTCCACTTTAACCTTCTCTAGTTGATGTGTTAGTAACATGTTTCAATTTGTTCCATTAGATCTTCCTTGAATTATTTTAGCCATCAATCTTCATAACAAACCTTATCTATTACCTGGATTTCATACACTTTCTAGCTCATCAATCTTATCAGCTAAATTAGTCATTTAATTCCTTTCTATTCTTGCTTGGTTAACAAAGAAATGCATCGGTAGACACAAGCTTGGTTAACACTGTGCTCGGTATGTACTGGAATGCTTCATTTACTGACAACACTGCTTTGTTTCTTTCAAATCTATTCTTCATCATAGATGAATGCAACATAATAAAGTCAATATCATCAAGTCATAGACTCATCAAAAAGTTACTTAGTGTATTCCTTATCCTCATCTGGCATATACATATTCCTCATGTAGATACTTCTTTTCTTCATCTCTTTCACCTTTCTTCATATGTTTTGGTATAGTAACTTACAAGATAAGTACTGTCAAGTTAGTTGACATCAATGACAATATAATACTGATTTAATCATCTTACATATCTAATCAATAACTCCTCAGTGATCTTTAATCATAGATTCTTCATTTAGGTTCTAAATCAGTTGTGGTTCATCACTTCCAACCTATAGCTAGTACCAAGTCTTTCCATAGGTCTCATCAATCGATTAGATCCATCACTTTCAATAGATCTAACACCATTTTCAGCTCCAAATCCCTCTACAGATTCCTCAAAACCATCATCAGATCTAGGATTATTATGCAAACCAGCAACAAAAGTCCCAATACCTTACATGACCTCATTCCTCAAACCAATCATCTCATTTCTAATCTCATCTCAGTGATCTTCCTTCATTTTCTCTATCATCCTAGGATTCATTCATGGTGGTATCCTTCTAGATCTTGGGTGTAACGATCTCCAACCAAGCTGATACCCTTGACTTAGAAAATTTGAGTCCTCAAGAATAATTTGATTAGAAATAAATCCTTCCTATCCACCTTGAGTAAGTTATTTGATGATACAGGTGAGATCCTTAATTCTACCACCCCACAAACAAAAAATTTGTAACTTCAAAAACTCAGACACAAGGATTCATATAACTACAAGATCATTACTTTCTCTAATACCATGTGGTGTACTCATAACCAGAGAACCCCCCATAGGAGATGTCTAATCATGCAACAAGAGCCAACACAGTAGAAAACATAAATAACACAACAAGATGAAGTATCACACCATCTATATCATGAAATAGCATATGAAATAAATACTGCATGTTGACTTTTGTCCAAAGAAATTTGATCACTTGACTTCTTTGTAATTGGACTAGTGACACTTTTATCTATTGTTGATGATTTATAATTCTTTTAGTCACTTTTTGTTATATCCTTGATGTATTTTAATGTGTTTTTGTGTGTGTTTATGATGCAATGATGGTTTCTAGTTCTTGCTATAAGAGTTCCTTATCTAGTGGGACTGCATTTAGTGCCACATCTATAAGATGATGAGAGAGGTATTTTTGACACCATGGGTCTTGAAGAGTTATTGCACATGCCCCATATCTAGGAGAACCATGGATTACTAACCCTACTGGTTAAGCAGTTCCATTCAGAGCATAATACCTTTCACTTTCTAATAAGAGAGATCATAGTGACTCTCAAGGATGTCTATCATATTTTGTGCATCCCATGTAGGGGAGAGCCTGTAAGTATCTTGATAATTGCATGTACTTTATGGTTTTCTAATACTGATACTTGATCTTGTATGATACAAGTTTATTTTGATTAGTCACCTTCAGATGGGATAGCAGTCATACTGAGTGTATTTCAAGATTTTACCATTCTTGATAGGACAATTATGTGGGAGAAGATGATGGATAGCTATGGTAATGAGTATCTTGTTTCTTTCATCCTTTGTTCATTGATTGGGAATGTTTGGGGAGATAATAGGAGCTAGAGGAGCTTCTAGTGTGGCTAGGGTCGAATGGTCATGGATCTTCTATCGTGCCCTCTATGTATGGCATGGGGACCCTCTCTCTTGGAAGACATGTATCATGAACTACATGATATAGTCTATAGGAAGGGGAAGAGCTAGTCAACATGGGCCATCTTGGAATAGGTATGAGCATAGGAGCATATCATTGTGATCTACTATAGGGTCCAAGTAAGATAGAAGGGCTGACCCTATATTTACAAGTACTTAGGTTTTGTACGACAGACACATGTGGGGGGTACCCCATACTGGAAGAGGAGGCTGGATGATCTACATTGAGTGATATGGCAGGCTTATATTTATTGTGAGTAGTGGGTTGAGGCTAGAGATGAGATGACATTTATGTTTTACAGTAAGCCACTATTAGGTAGACACTCTGGGATAGTAGAGATATTTTTTATTAGAAGAGTGTGGAATCTATTTGGTAGGGCATAGGGCATCAGTATAGAGATGACATATTATACCAAGTATAGGGAGGAGGAGGACATTGTATGAGGTCCTATGTTGTACTATGATGTATGTCTACATGATACACAAAAAGTACAATGGATAGTGCCAAACCTACTCTCAAGGATTACACATGTAGGGATGACCTCTAACTATGGAAGCATCCATATCATAGGTTCACTGCTCATACAGAATTGGGACCCAAAGGTGTAGGAGATGATGGTGATGATGGTTGAGATGGGGATGGAGGGAGGAGAGGAGGAGGCAGCTCTAGGGGGACTAGGGGTGATGCCCCTTCTAGCAGTAAACCATCCACCCATTCTAGTATGATAGGTATGAAAGTGCTAATGGAGGTGGATGAGATGAAGGAGAGAATGGTGAGGAGACAATAGGTGCAAAGGAGTAATCGATCAGAGGAGAGACAACCAACTTAGCTAGAGAAGAGAGCATAAACATATGATGGATCTATATAGAAGATGATAACATTCAAGTTTGAGCTACAGTAGGCAAGGATCACTATAGTTGTGAGGGACCAATGACTACAGGATGAGAAAGCACAGGTCTAGGAGTTGCGACATGAGAGGAACCAGGCATGGCAAGATGTAGAGCAACATGGGGCTAGAGTAGCCTACTATTACACAACATACATAGTCATGGTTACTAAGGTCAGAGAGTGTCAGACTACTCATAGTGCATAGGTAGATTAGAGGGTACAGTACAGGCACTAGATTGGACTCAGGCTCCACCACCTACTCCACCTACTTAGGAGGGTGGGAGTCAATTGTATCTTGTATTAGGGTTTCCCATTTTTTATTTTGAGACATTGATCATATTTTGACCTTATGATTGTATTTATAATAATTCATTTATATATATATGAGATACTAGATTTGGTCGATATATATTGTGTACTTGTCTCATTTACTTTATGTTGTTGATTTTATGGACATGTCTTTACTTTTAGTACTTCTATTTCATATGATGTTGATTATGTACTCATGCCTTTTGTTCCTTGAAATGTGATGCTCTCATAGTTGTTGATTCTTTATACTCTGATGTGTATGGTATGCACTTCATGATTTTAAACTTAACACTTTGGATAGATTAGATATGATGATATGACTAACCCCTTGAAACAATAGAAAAAAGGTGACTGGGCAAAAGATCAAAGAGGCAGAAAAGACATGATCACAAGGGAAGATATGTGATCGAATGTAGTTAACTATCCCTCTGAAATGATGAAGGATACTCTCTCCTAACTTGAATTTGATATAGAATGCATCCTATAAATGAAAAACTACTATGAAGATGCAAAGTGCAATTTACAAGGGTCAATAGGTCCTTGTTTTTATCATCAATCCCTATTAAGGACATCGCAAGAGCATACAACTCTCACTAGTGCAACCACAACTATGAAGATATAAATATGATCTATATTAGATAGAGTGTAGGAAACACATGTAAGCATCAAGGCATAAGAGATGAGATGACCTGAACATAGTTTCCAAGTTAATGTTGCAAGATTATACCAGCATTGAGGCATAAGTGCCAAGATAACCATGCATACGGTCTTGTGTAAGAAAACACAATGTAAGAGTTAAGGACATAGTGCTAAATTTCCTTGATGTCCAAGAGGTCAAAGCAAGAGACACCCAGGTTCATCAAAGTGATACCCATAGATAGAAATCAAAGAAAACATGCCTCATGCCCCCAGTCCTCTAGTCGTAACATCTTAGAGAGACTAAGGAGGAAAAACATGGTGAAAATCATTAATCAATTAGCACACAAAGAAAATTTCATTAAGCATAGCCCAGTCATTTCAGTTTAAGCGCAGTGTGAAAAATGAAAAAAGATAATCACTGACTCACTAGGACTCATGCCTGTACATGAGAAATATTGGACAATCCTAAATTGCGGACAAAGCATCAACTCAAGATAGCATATCTAATAAGTGTTAAGAAACACTCGGTATCAAAGGAAGTGTTGAGAAACATTTTTTGAGGGTGAGCCACTCCTAATAGGGTGAAGGTCCTAATAGATCTAAGGAAAATCCCCTAATAGGGTCACATTTAGAAATGTAGATTGTAATCTTTAATAGGATTGACTCTTAACTAAGTATACCTCAGAAGAGTATTTCTTTGGTGGGTGAAAATCCCACATGGTTTTCCCAAATTGGGTTTCCATGTTAAATACTAGTGTCATATGTTTTGAATATTTATTTTACATGTATTTTCTGATTAGCTAAAGTTGTTACTGTTATCAGTTAACACTAAAGTTTGTTTTACTGAGTTGTTTCTGAGTTGAATCAGAGTTAAAGTTTTTAACATTTAAAGAATCATTGATTATTGATTCACCACCTCTCAATAATCCAACAATTGGTATCACAGCTAAGAACTCTAAAGGGATAAGTTTAAAGGACTTGAGTAAAGGATCTAAAGATGTATAAGAGGGAGGCACCAAAGTTGAATAGGGACAACTTCTCTACATGGTAAAGCAAGATGAGGGTGCACATATCTGGAATTGGAAAGTATGAAATATGCTATCTTGACAATGAGTATTCACCACTACTATTTGGACCTATGACAATTGAACAAGAGAAACAAAAGATCACACACAAGTTATGATTGAGATATCTTCTGCTCTCACTAATCTAGAGTTTAATGATCTTAAAGGATGTGATACAACAAAACAAATGTGGGACAAGCTTCCATTAGTATATGGTGGAGATAAAAATGTTCCGAAGGAAAAATTTGAAAGTTTGAAAGGCAAATTTGACTCTATGAGAATGAAAGAAGGTGAAGATGTTGCACAATACAGTACAAGATTCAAGGAAGTTGTGAGTGCTATCAGAGGTGCTAGAGGACATATTGAAGAAGAAGATGTAACAAGTAAAATGTTGAGTACATTTTTTCCTATTTATGCCATCTGAGTGTCTACAATACAAGAACTGAGATCCATTCTGATGAAGGGTGCTCCCCTTAATACCACAAACACATAACAGAAACAAAGAAACAACAACAAAATGCAAGAACAAAAAATTGGCTTCTTATTATCTCCACAAGTGTGGAATTCTAAATTTTAGAATTACAATATGCAAATCCACATGGGCATTCCCTTTAAAATATTCTATAGGAAAAAGCCTCGAATTATTACCCAGATCTCCCCAGAACTATTCTGAACTGTATAAGACAATAATACAACCTTCCTTATATAGGCAATTTTCCACTGCCTGGGAAGGTTCCAGAATTTTAGCCAATAAGGCCAACCAAACTTAGAATTATTTTATTTTACATTTTATTACATCATAGTTGGCTCAAGACAACCTTTGAAACCCAAAAAATTTTTTTGAAGGAAAATTATTTTCTGCCATTTCAGGTGGCCCAACTTCCGAAGACCATAAGTCATCACCAGTTGAATCGATCGGCTATTATAACCCCATTTCAAAAATGCCACGAAGTGCTCTATAGGCTTTATCCACGCAAGCACCCATCACCTAAATTTTTGACCTCATCTGGGGTGTCTAAAGCCTTCAAAATTGAGTTCAAAGTTTCTGTACCCTGCTACCAATACCGAAAATCTTCAATATCTTCTAATATACACTTGATCTGGCAATGAAACTTTACTGGAAGACTTATATGACCAAAATGAACCTCCAAGAAAGAAATCAGATCATTCTAAGCAGCTCTACACAAAATAGCCCTTATTGAATATAAAAATAGAAATATTTTTGGGTGATGCAAGATTGCTCTTACACCCAGGATGCTCCTACATCAGACACCCAGGGTAATTTGAGAAGTGACCCTGTCACGACTCAGGTCTGCAGAGGAAAACCAAAACAATTAACCTCCACCCTTGTTAGCCATGATGAATCTTCAATAGGTCATCCTTTCCACTTGACCAGATATTCTTCATATGTCTTGTTCCTTGTGCTTCTACCAACATGACTGTCTAGTATATCTTAGATCTCCTTAGTGTCTGAACTAGTTGTTGGAATACTCCATTGTGCTATTGTGATCTCATCTTCAACACCTCCTTCATGATACTCTGTCAGATCTGAAATGTTAAACACTGGTGAAATATTTAGCTCAGTAGGCAATTCTACCTCATATGCGTTTCCTGAATCATGTTTCTTTAGTATCTTACATGGTCTGAACTTCATCATTTTCAGCTTTTTATATGTACCAACTGGAAACCGCTCCTTCCACAAATGAACCATGACTTCATCACCAACCTGAAATTCCTTATACCTCATTTTCTCATATGCCTTAGCCTTATACTATGCGTTCATCTTGGTAATATGCTTCCTCACCTCCCCATGGATGTTCTTCAAATGTTCTACAAAATCCTCAGCTTCAGCACTACTTATTTCTCCTTTATCTATCTTTCTCAATTCAGATGCATTTCTTGGACTACTTCCATATACAATCTAGAATGGTGATTTACCAGTGCTCCTGTTGATAGAATTATTTTATGCAAATTCTGCCTGTGGTAAAATCAAATCCCATCCTGTTGGCTTGTCTCCAACCAAACATCTCAGCAAATTTCCCAAACTTCTATTCACCACCTCTATCTGTCCATCAGTCTGTGAATGATGTGATGAATTGAACTTCAAATCTGTCTTCAACTGCTTCCATAATGTACACCAGAAATATCCAACAAACTTAGTGTCCCGATCTGAAACTATGGTCTTTGGCAAACCATGAAGTCTCACTACTTCTCTGAAAAACAATTCTGCTACATGAAGAACATCATTAGTCTTCTTGCAAGGAATGAAATGTGCCATCTTTGAAAATCTATCAACCACCACAAAAATTGAATCATGTCCCCGCTGAGTCCTCGGTAAACCAAGAATAAAGTCCATGTTGATATCCTCCCAAGGATTCTCTGGTACAGGTAATGGCTGATACAACCCTATATTCTACTTCACTCCTTTCGCCATCTGACATACTCTACAACTTTGTACAAACTTCTTCACATCTTGCTGCAACTATGGCCAATAATAATTCTCACTAACCAAAGAAAGGGTTTTATCATGACCAAAATGTCAAGCCAATCCTCCGCTATGCTTCTCCTTGATGAGATTCTCCCTCATAGAACTTTTTGGAATGCACAACTGACTCCCTCTGAATAGCATATCATCCTGCATGATGAAATCCAGCCATTTTGTCCTATCTAGAGTAACAGGTTATGTACAAGCTTTCCAAGCTTCACCAAAATCAGGATCCTCTGGATACAAATTCTTGAGTTCCTTGAACCCAACCACTTCAATTTGCATTTCTGCCAACAATAGTTGCCTTCTGCTAAGAGCATTAGCAACCCTATTGGACTTTCGACTCATGTGTTTCAAAACAAATGTATAACTCTGCAAAAACTCAACCCATTTCAAATGTCTCTGATTCAACTTTCCTTGACTATTCAAATATTCCAAAGCTTGATGATCAATATACAAAACAAACTCCTTAGGAAGTAGATAGTGTCTCCACTTCTTCAATGCTTGAACTATAGCATAAAATTCCTGATCATAAATAGAATATTTTCTCTTGGCATCATTTAACTTCTCACTGAAATAAGCAACAGGTTTACCTTCTTGTCTCATAACAGCTCCTATTGCAGTACCACTAGCATCACAATCTACTTGAAACACCTTATTAAAATCTGGAAGTGCTAAAATGGGTTGTTCTGTAACTTTTTGTTTCAACAATTGAAAACTCTTTTCTGCCCCATTAGTCCACTTAAACTCTTTTCTATCCCCTCTCATTATTTCAGTCAAGGGTCCACAAATAATACTAAAATTTTTGATAAACTTTCTGTAAAAGCTAGCTAGACCATGAAAAGATCTTACCTCAATAGCATTCCTTGGAGTAGGCCATTCAAGGATAGCCTGTACCTTCTCTGGGTCCATTTTTAGACCTTCTGCTGAAACTACAAATCTGAAATACACTAACTCTTTCTTCACAAAACTGCAGTTCTTCAAATTAATCAACAATTTCTCTTCTCTCAACTTCTCAAATACCATACAAATATGCATCATATGCTCCTCCAATGTCTTACTAAAGATCAAACTATCATCTAGGTAAACAATGACAAACTTACCCAGAAATTCTTTCAGAACCTCATTCATGAGCCGCATGAAAGTGCTCAGTGCATTGGTTAGCCCAAAAGGCATGACTAACCACTCATATAGTCCTTCCTTTGTCTTGAAGGCAGTCTTCCATTCATCTCCTTCTCTGATCCAAATCTAATGATATCCACTCTTCATATCTATCTTTGAGAAATACAAAGCTCCACTCAAACAGTCCATAATATCATTCATTTGTGGCAATGGAAACCTGTACTTGATTGTGATCTTGTTTATTTCTCTAGAATCTATACACATCCTCCATTCTCCATTCTTCTTTGGTGCTAATACTGCTGGTACAACACACGGGCTCAGACTCTCACAGATCAATCCTTTCTGTAACAGTTCATGTACTTGTCTATTCAACTCCTCACTTTCTATAGGTGTCATTCTGTGTGCTGCCTTATTTGGAAAACTCACTCCTGGGATCAAGTTCATCTGATGACTAATCTTCCTGACTGGTGGTAATCCATCAGGTACATTATCAGATACAATATCCTAAAACTCATTCAACAAATCTGCAGCTTCTACAGGAACGTCTTCTACTTCCTCTTTACCAACTTTTGGAATTAAAGCAAAAAATACATGCTCATGCCTCATACCATCTAAGAAATTTCTTCCATCAACAAAAATTATTCTTGCACTACCACATACCTTTTCTTTTGTTTCATTCAATGGCTTTAGCTTATGTCGCACTTCATCCTTTGTCAGGGAGTAGGTATTCGCATGACCATCATGTACAACACATCGGTCAAACTACCATGGTCTACCTAGCAACATATGACATACATCCATAAATATGATATCACACAGTACCTCATCATGATATCCATCGATTTTGAACTTCACTAGGCATTGTTCATTGACCATGACCTTGTGGTCATCCTGTACCCAGGCAATCCGATATGGATGTGGGTGTTTGTGTCTCTTGAGCTTTAACTTTGTCACTATCTCTTCTAACACCAAATTGTTAGTGCTTCCACTATCAATAATTAGATCACAACACTTACCCTCACACTTGCACCTAGTGCGAAATAGGCTCCTCCTATGTTTAGGTTCATTCTCACCACTCAGCAGGACTCTTTTGTTAATCAGTGTTTCTCCTCTTTCAGCATCTTCAAAATTTGATGATCTGGCATCTTCATCTACATGTGCAACTCTAGCCTAGCCTTCATTTCTCTTGTCTGTTCTGCCTTGGCACTGAGGACATTCAAATGCCCTATGACCTTCTTCTCCATAGTGAAAACATGTTCCACAGAAGCCTCCTCTTCCAGATCCTTGTCCTCTTCCTCTTCCTCTCTGATCTCTATTATTCTGATCTTGGAAATAGTTGGAATTGTTTCCTTTCTGATTCTGACTACTACTGGCCTCATCTTTCTTTTTAAAATCTTCATTTCGGCCTCCATAGGACCATCCACTAGATCATCCACAACGACCTCTTCCATTTTGTCTTCTCTTGAACTTCTTGTTCACCTTTTCCTCTACTTTTAGGCAAATTGGTATGCCTCCTCAATACTGTTCATTCAAACTAGATTCAACTCCTCCTGAATGCTTAGCCTCAACCCATTAAGGTAACGAGCAACTTTCTCCTTATCAACTTCTACATGGCCCGTTCTGATGAGGAGCCGATAGAACTCCTCAGTATACTCCTGAACAAATCTTCCTGCTTGTGTCAAACTTTGCATTTTATTCAGTAGGTCAAGCTCATAATCAACAGGAATGAACTGTCACTTCAATTTATCCACCATCCGATCCCATCTCGTGATTTTCTCCTTTCCCCTTCTATTTCGCTCTAGCTGAATCTCTTGCCACCATATCTTCGCATGACCTTTCAATCTGGCCTTCGCAAATTTGATTCTATCAAGATCCTCAACATCTTCATACTCAAAATATTCCTCACATTCATTGATCCAGTCAATCAATTCTTCTGGGTTAATATTTCTAGAAAATGTACAGACCTCAATCTTAGGTCTTTTCCCAATGTTGGAAATAGCCTGAAAAAGTCTTTCTTCCTCCTGTTAACAATTTCGACTTCTTCTTGATCTTCTTCTTTGGGTTCATCCTTGCTTTCATCTCTAACATTAAGATTCATTCCTCTACAAATCTCTTCTTGCAATGCTCGCACTTGTCTCTGGAGCGCTCTACCCTCAGCTGTTACAACACCAGCTCTTCCGCCACATTCCCTTCGTGGAGGCATTTTCGCAATGCGCGCTGAAACCCTAACCACAGTCCTGGTGCAAATTGCCTCACAGTCGATGATCTGTTTACACACTCAGGAACTCCTGCTCTAATACCACTTGATGAAGGGTGCTCCCCTTAATACCACAAACACATAACAGAAATAGAGAAACAACAACAATATGCAAGAACAAAAAATTGGCTTCTTATTATCTCCACAAGTGTGGAATTCCAAATTTCAGAATTACAATATGCAAAGCCACATGGGCATTCCCTTTACAATATTCTATAGGAAAAAGCCTCGAATTATTACTCAGATCTCCCCATAACTATTCTGAACTGTCTAAGACAGTAATACAACCTTCCTTATATAGGCAATTTTCCACTGCCTGGGAAGGTTCTAGAATTTTAGCCAATAAGGACGACCAAACTTAGAATTATTTTATTTTACATTTTATTACATCATAGTCGGCTCAAGATAACCTTTGAAACCTGAACAAAAATTTTGAAGGAAAATTATTTTCCGCCATTTCAGGTGGCCCAACTTCTGAAGACCATAAGTCATCACCAGTTGACCCGATCGGCTATTATAACCCCATTTCGGAAAGGCCACGAAGCGCTCTACAGGCTTGACCCATGCAAGCACCCATCACCCAAATTTTTGACCTCATCCGAAGCCTCTAAAGCCTTCAATGTTGAGTACAAAGTTTTTGTACCCTGCTGCCAATACCGAAAATCTTCAATATCTTCCAATATACACTTGATCTGCCAATGAAACTTTACTGGCAGACTTATATGACCAAAATGAACCTCCAAGAAAGAAATTAGATCATTCTAAGAACATAAAAAAATTATCAAAAATAGTAACTTTCCATAAATAACAGCTCTACACAAAATAGCTCTTATTGAATATAAAAATAGAAATATTTTTGGGTGATGCAAGATTGCTCTTACACCCAGGATGCTCCTGCATCACATTCCTCATATGCCTATCTCACTAGATGCTACAATCGGTCAGTTGATTTCTTTTGAGCTTAATGATTTTGACAATAGCTTACCTGCCACTTCTAAAATTGAGTCTACATTCAATTCATCTTTGAATATTGGAAATCCTAGAGAGTCTAGATCTGGTGATGGTTATGTAAGTAGTGCAAGTGAAAGATTTCAAATTTGCAAGAGTGATCTAGAAAAAAATTTTGCAGAGGAAAGACAACAAGAAGAGTTTGAAGCTTTACTAGATAGGAGACTGTACACTAAGGAAAGTGTCTTCATAGAATTAAGGTTGAACATCAATAATAAATGAAATACTAACTAATTTAAACCACAATAGAGAAACTATTTAGAAAACTTAATGATCAATTGAGCATCCTATGGCTCTCTAACTAAGAATGTTAATGCAAAGCTCTTAGCAAGCTCTCATGAATGATAGTCCTAGAATGAGAATGATAAAGATAAACAATGCTAAAGCTAACAATTATCAAGATAAATGCTAATTATGCTCTCAAATGCCTTTCTAAACTCAAATTGGAAGAAGTTCAATGCGATTCTCAGATGTGTGGTTATCATTATGAAAGAATTTGGTCTTCCTTTTATAGGTGGTAGGGGGTGTAATTGTGTTTGATCATGATTACGCCTTGGTTGAGTCCTTGGTTCCACCCTTTCAAGACAATGCAAATTTTGTGTCCTCAAAGCTTGGGACAAGTAGACAAGATCAATGGACAAGATTCTCTTTCACTTTGAGTGATTGAGATTCAATTTGGCCTGATCCATGTGAATAGCTTTCCTTAACTCTCATTGGTTGATTGAATTTCCTCCCTTTGTGGTTGTTGAGAGTAACTGAGATTTATTAATTGATTTAGTTGATTTATTTTAGCCATGTACCCCTTGAATGGGTTGAATTTAATTTAATCCAAGACTATACAATTAATTGATTTAATTGTATTTTAATTTGATTACACTTGACTAAAATGCTCTCAATTTTGATTGATCTTGAATTAGGATTTGATTTTCATCTTGATTGGCTAATTATGCATTGTGATTCAATTAATTCATTTTTTTCCTTGATTTGCTTTGATTTTACCTAATTTTCTTTAATGTGTCTTTGTCCATTTTTAGGTGATTACAAATGCCCCTCTTTGAGTTGACGTGTGAAGCATGTTGATTAAAAGAATACTCTGATTTTGCTTGATAATGGGTCCTATTTCTGTCAATGATCGATCTTTGATGTTCATTCTTGATGTCTTTCGATAGTTGATCCTTTGATTTCTGATATGAGATTGATCGATGTAGATATGATCGATATGAAACTCTCCTGATTGATGTGGTTCTTTGATGATCGTTCCTGATATAACGGTTGATTTGATGATTGATCCTGAAATGATACCTGATTTGATGATTGATATGACACTCTCTCATGTTAAAACCTAATTTGATATGATGCCCCTTTCATTTGATTACAAAAATTTTCTTGATAAAATCATTTTCTTTGATTTGATGGTCGATCTCTTGATTTTTTATGATGGTATGATTGCATGCCCCCTCAGGAAATGAATCAAAATGATTTTGGCTGATATAGTTAAGATTGGGCAATTTTGATTTGTTTCCTGATATAGAAATTTGAAAATGCCCTGATCATGAGAGAATTTGATGAGAAAAGATGTGATTGATAAGGATGATGCTCTAGATAAGTTGATGATAGTTTGGTATCATTTGATGTCAGTCAAAATCACTTGGTTGATGTTGATGTCAATCTAATAGGATAAGTTGATGGGTTGATATTTTACTCTCAAGATCTAGAGAGACAAAACAATGATTTTCCTTCCTCATGATATAGAGTTAGGAGTTTTGATGTACTCAAGATGAGCAAATGGATGATAGGATAACTTGATTGACGTTAGATGATCACTTGGATGATTTGACTAATTGATATTTGATACATGATATGATGTTACAGAATTATGGATTGATAGAAGAGAAGGTGATGAACGGGATTAGGTTGCCCCTATTTGATTAGCCTAATTTATTGTTGATGATATCCTTGATGAAGCATGAATCATTTTGTTGGATCAAACATTTGATAATGTATCTTGATGATGTTGATGTACCTTTGATGATCAAATTGAACATGATTTTTGATGATGGATACTTCAAGCATTGATGATGTTGGTCAAGACTTTGATTATATTGGTGGATCTTTGATGATGTTGATCAAGACTTTGATTATACATTGATGGACATTTGATGATGTAGATCTCAAAACATTTGATGTATCTTGATTTGGTCTTTTGATGATGATAACTCCACCCCCTTTTAGATTTTCCTCTTGCAAATTAAGCTAAGACAGGCAAAACAATATACAATGCACTTAATCTAAGATGTATGCAACTAACTGTCATTATTCTAAATTTGGAGCTTATAATCATCATTGAGCATTTAGAGCATGAAATTGGTACAACCCTCACTGGTTCAACCATGATGATATGAATACCTCTTTCCCTAAATTTTAACAATTGCAGACAAAGAATTGATCCTCTTTCATATACAAATGTTCTCGATGATTCTTTGATGATCATGTCATTAGATGGATTCGCATACTGCTATGAATCAATATCGAAAACACTCAAGAAGAAATCAAGAAAATATCATGTATTCATCATCGCTCATCTAGTCCAAGACTTCATCGATTTGCTAAAAAGACATAATTCCAAAAAATTTAGTAACACTTTGAACATTTTTGCTTTTGTTTGTAGATCCATATTTCAAAAACTTCATCCACTTTGATCCTTAGTTATGTTTAAGCCTTTTAAATTTTGATCTAATTTGATTAATCTTTTTAGATTTTGATATGATTTGATTAAACATTTGGATATTTGAAATGTGATATTGATCATCAAGTTCAAGTGTAGCCATTTTCCAATTTTGATGCAATGATTTAAGCCAATTGATGTTTGCTTTGCTAAGCTCATTGAATTTGGATTGGTGCCCCCATTTTGATTTGGAAAAGATAGTGCTTTGTTGGGCAATGCAACTTTTGAGTGTTTAATTAAGATTTGCAATTTTTTTACTTTTAGAAGATTTTCAATTTTTTGGATTTTTAAAATATTTTTGATGTTTTTTGAATTTTTGAGATTTTTGATGTTTTTGGATTTTAGAAATATTTCAATTTTTTGTTTGGATTTTAGAGATTTTTGATGTTTTTAAATTTTAGAGTTTTTTTTTTGTGGGGGGGGGATTTTTGAAATTTTTTATTTTATGGATTTTTAATAGAATATTTTCACCTTCTTATATTTTTAGAGATTACTAGTTCTCAAGCAAGATCACATTGAATTTCCCCGATGTCTAGCAAGGTATAGGATTTGCAAACTGATGATTCACCAATGAATAGGAAATGATGGATGAAGCTAGTGTGTTACCCATAGGACCATCTCCTCAAGATTATCCAAGTGAGGGAAAAATAATAATATCTCAATATAGGCCAATTATGTGGTGTTGGATAGCATATAGAATAATGACCTGGTGTCATGGCAATGGTCCAAAGGAGTGGACATGTCAAGAAGTTCTTTGATAACAATTTTTGTACTTTAAGTTCTTTATTTTGATCAAGACAAAGAGATCAATATGTATAGGATCACATAATCATGATAAAGGGGTGATGGAGGCTATGATTGAATGGTTCAGGATTATGGGAAGGCTTCTTAGGAATGATGAATGTGGCTATAGGATAAGCAAGATCATGATAAGGTAGTGTGAACACAACAAGTGAATAAGCTGATGGATAGGATAACTCATGTCAAGATACTTAATGCTCACTATATATGTTCAACCTTGTCAAGATAAAATGTGAAAGATGTAATATGGATGCAAGTGAGATCGATGGTAGAAAGATGGAGGATATGATGGATGAAACTTTCCCCCAAGTGTAGAGTGCAAGAGAGAGGAATTACGCATGATGCCTGTTTGCCAGGTTTTCATCATGGTACTTGTCCAAAATGCCACAAGAAGTGGTTTTCACCATAGGATGGACTTATTTCTCTCTTTTTTTTTTCTCTTTTTTTTTCAATTTTTCTCTTTTTGGATGGAATCAGGCCTCATTCTCTTTGTATAATCTTTGAAAAGGTATGATATGATATGCCAAGGCCATTGAATGGTATGCTCAAAGATGTTGATATGGTGATGGAAAGGTGATATGGTGGATAAGGTAAAGGGTGGCTAAAGATTTATGCAATGGATTGGATAAGGGAAATGGAAGGATGATGAATGAGAGGATAATAATTCTTTCTAGGTGTGGGTGTAACAAAGTGAATGGAATGATAATGAATAGGAGGATAAAAAGTATTATCAAGATCAACATCGATACACACCTTGAAGGGTAGTGGAATAATGGAGGAAAAATGGGTGAGATAGCTTGGGATTTTGATGTAAGAGAGGATACAGATCTTGGGACACAAGGACTCAAAATGGATGGATGAAATGGAATGTGTTTGGGAGAATGTGAAGTGGAAGCCTTTGGAAGCTTGAATGTCAAATTTTATTTCTCTTTCGTGTGTAAGTCCTTCAAAAGTGATTTGGGAATCCACACTTTCTTTGATTTTTCTTTCCTTTTGGATGCTTTAGAATACATTTCTTCAATGAGGGATTTAGGAATCCACATTTTCTTTGATTTTTATTTTTTCTTGATGGACCTTTGTGGTCTCTCGAATATTTATTTTTTCTTTCATTCACATGTCAATTAGATGGGACATGGTTCTCTTCATACATAAGTGGATTCTTGGATTTCTGATTTTTATGTTGCACACTTAAATTGCTTCCAAAGGACTTGGGATTGGTGGATGAATAAGGTTGATATGAATGGTCTATATGGGTGGTCTAATATGGAGGGTACATATGGATGGGTGTTTGGTTTTTCAAGTATGTATGTCTTTGTTGATCTTGATAGGATATAGGGTAAGTGGATTGTGGGATATGGATGGTAGGAAAGGTTGATGGAGGAATATAAGGGGCCAATATAGATGGAAGATATGAAGGTTGAAACTTTGGAATATAGGGACCAAGGATGGATTTGGAGGATGTAGAAGGAGTATGCTTATGCACAAATGGAGGTAAATGGGATGTGGGAGGGATATCAACATCTTTATTTTGAGTTGCATAGCCAAGGATTTCATCTTTTGGATTTATCTTTGTACCAATAGGCTTACATATATCTTTGATAGGAGTGACTTTGATATGAGCAGTTGAAGCTTGAGATAAATATGTAGGCTTATGAAAAGTGGATGTTGGGATACTTTGATCTTGACAAGGATCTTTTGATAGCCTAGGAAAAATACTTTACTTTTGATTTTCAATAAGTTCATTAGAGATGGAAGGAATATCTTGATCTTGCTTAGGAGATGGGTATGATATAAGAGGTGAAGGAATATGGGGTGTTTGAGATGGAAGTATATCTTCTTGAAAGAAATGGAAGGGTATGAAGGGTTCATCATGAAAATCTTGGGATATGGGACTTTGGTCAACTATAGGATAAGGAGGAATGTTATCTTGATCTTGATCCTTAATAAGACTTGTTTCTTTGCAATTTTGATTAGTCTCTTGACATAGAGCCACTTCTAAGGACAATGTAGGAGTTTGAATTTTCACATGGGATTCTTGAAGGAATGATGGATGTCCATTTGAAATAAGTATAATAGGCATTGTATCACATGAAGGTTTGGGGTCTATAACCTTTGAAGCATGGAATAAATTTGTAGCAAGATGTAGGCTAGCTTGGATCTCTTTTAGAGGTAGCCCTTGAGGGTATACATACTCATTATGAAAACTATTTGGTTCTTATTTTGATGGAGGAATATTGGATAGCTTTGCTTCTATATGAAATGGAGGAATGATGGAATAGGTGAAAGCTATAAGAGGACCACTACTAGACATGTGTTCATAAGTTTGATCTTGCTTGAGAAAAGTATCTTTATTAGATGATTCATTAGGATTTTCAATTTCAATTAAGTCATCATCAATAAGATTTTGGATTTTATGTTTCAACTCCATGCAATCAGAAGTTTCATGCTCATTATGTCTATGATATGCACAATAGTTTCTCAAAAAGATAAAACCACATGAAGTGATTTGAGGCAACATGATGAGATCATTTTCAAGGAGTTTTTCCAAAGTTGATTCGTATGAAATTCCCAAAGGAGTAAATGATCTATCCCAAGGATATTTGGATGTTTTTGTGTTTCTCCAAGAGTTTCCATATTATGAATATTGTTGAGATGGGACTAATTCCTCTTGTTTTCCTTGATCAAAGATGAGATTCTCTTGATATTTTGAAATAGGTTCTTCATCAAATATTGGTTTATCATTAAGATATTCTTGATCAAATATAGGGTTTTCATGATATTCTTTTTTATCAAATTTTAAATTATCAAAGATATGGCATTCATGATGTTTTTCTTGATCATAGAGGTAAGGAAACAATGTTCTTAATGATAATTGGTTGGTTAATGTTTCCATTTCTTTTTCCATTTTTGAATAGAATATTCTCTTGAATTTTTATTGTCAATTGATTTTTGGATCTTAATGAATGTTTTATTTTTTGTAGTCAAAGATCTTCAAGCACCACACAATGATTTTATCAATTAACACAAGAAATTATTCCAAGAAATTTACCTTAGGTCAAATTTGGCTTTTAAATGGCTCTAATGAGGTAGGCTTGCTAATTGTTCAAGGATGTAATATGGATTATGTTCAAAATGGACTTTAATCTTTCATCCCCCAAGTATGTTAAGGGGCTTCCCACACGCACCAAGGTATGATTTTGCGTAATTTGTGAGGAGTCCTAGAGGAAGTTCAAAAAAATTAAAATCCTTTTGTCATGCACCCCATTAAGGATACATGCATTTCTTTTTAGAGTGGGTTGGATCCCTACAACAAAAGCGAGCGTATCCCACTTTGGGCTGTCCCTCTCGCTGGCCTTGTTAAGGAACAACTCAGGAGGTGAGCCCACTAAAGTTCTAGCATGTTCATTTTTAAAGCAAGGAAAATGGAATTAAGGTCAAGCTTTTGGGAATTTGGTTCACCAAAAAGGTGAAGAGCATATCCCTAACTTTCCCTTTAGTTCCCAAAGACAATTAACAGTGTCCAATTGATTTCTCCCACTAACTATAGGGATTTGAGTATTTCTACTCTCTTCCACAAACAAGGGGCTTTGATTTATGTGTTTGATTCATTAACTTCTCTTGTAATTACTAGATTTTGAAATGCACCAATGCCACAATCTAATGGAAAATATTGACTAGTTGAGGCTTACCTTGCCTTTGTAGCTAACCGAAGTTAGGGGCACTTTTGTGTGATTTCATTATTTTTATCCTTACCTTGGCAATAGCTCCTTCCAAATGTGCTTTTCCACTAGCAAGTTAGTCAACACTAACAATCACAATGAGGGGAAACCAAATTCAAATTGATGAAGCAAATAATTATGTATGAACTTTAAGCACCTTATTTGCAAATTTTCAAAGAAAAACTTGAACTAAGGACTAAAAATCCAATTAAGAGAAACTAATTTCTTTTTGTAAGCTTCAACAATTGAAACATAGTCTTGGAATACCTAATTTTATTCCTCTTGTGATGTCTCAAGAACAGCCTTGATATGTGCAACGTTTTCCTTCTTGATCCTCTTAGCTAGTGCCTTTTCTTCTTGATTAAACCTACTTTTTGGCTTATGGACCTTTATGTGCCTGCTCATTTATAGTCAAAACATGCAAACAGAGAGTTAGATGAATGAAATTTATCAAATTAACAACAAATAGGAAGTGACATTGTCTAGCTAATACGCGTGATCAAATTGTTAGCAGACATAACTTTAATAATTGCAAGCGTCATTTAAAAGTTAGTACACATCATTTAAAAGTTAGTATGCATCATTTAAATGTTAGTATGTGTCATTTAAATGCTGGTACATGTCATTTTAAATATAGCTGGTGTCACAACTTATCTGCTTAGCGTAAAGATTATTAAAAATTGCGTAAAATGATTCATTCAAAGTGACAATTTAGCAATAGTAGGCATGAATTAGAAGATCATAAGCGTGACTGCTTCTGTCAATTATGTAGCAAAGCTTTGGCATAGGTGGTAGCAGATAGAAAATCTATGACTCTACTTAGGTAGTAGGCATGACTTCACACACAAAAGGCTGGAATGCTTTGTCGCACAGGCGTCAAGATAATGATTGCAGGCATCATCAGAATGACTGTAGGAGTGATTGAATTGATTGTATGCATGACTTCACTTGTTTTCTGCAAAATATTCATGGAAAACTAAAAATACAAGCATACAAAATATGATCCAAATGATGAAATGGATAAAATGAGGCTTAGAGCCCCATGGTGGGTGCCATTTTGTACACTAAGGAAAGTGTCTTCATAGAATTAAGGTTGAACATCAATAATAAATGAAATAGTAACTAATTTAAACCACAATAGAGAAACTATTTAGAAAAATTAATGATCAATTGAGCATCCTATGACTCTCTAACTAAGAATGTTAATGCAAAGCTCTCAGCAAGCTCTCATTAATGATAGACCTAGAATGAGAATGATAAAGATAAACAATGCTAAAGCTAACAATTATCAAGATAAATGCTAATTATGCTCTCAAATTCCTTTCTAAACTCAAATTCCAAGAGGTTCTGATGCAGGAGCATCCTAGGTGTAAGAGCAATCTTGCATCAGCCAAAAATATTTTTGTTTTTATATTCAATAAGGGCTATTTTGTGCAGAGCTGCTATTTATGAAAAGTTACTATTTTTGATAATTTTCGTATGTGCTCAGAATGATCTGATTTCTTTTTTGGAGGTTCATTTTGGTCATATAAGTCTACCAGTAAAGTTTCATTGGCAGATCAAGTGTATATTGGAAGATATTGAAGATTTTCGGTATTGGTAGCAGGGTACAGAAACTTTGAACTCATTTTTGAAGGCTTTAGAGGCCCCGGATGAGGTCAAAAATTTGGGTGAGGAGCGCTTGCGCTAGTCAAGCCTGTAGAGCGCTTCGTGGAATTTTTGAAATGGGGTTGTAATAGCTGATCGGGTCAATTGGTGATGACCTATGATCTTCGGAAGTTGGGCCACCTGAAATGGCAGAAAATAATTTTCTTCAAAATTTATGTTCGGGTTTCAAAGGTTATCTTGAGCCGACTATGATGTAATAAAATGTAAAATAAAATAATTCTAAGTTTGGTCGGCCTTATTGGCTAAAATTTTGGAACCTTCCCAGGTGGTGGAAAATTGCCTATATAAGGAAGGCTGTATTATTGTCTTAGGTAGTTCAGAATAGTTCTGGGTAATAATTCAAGGTTTTTTCCTATAGAATATTGTAAAGGAATGCCCATGTGGCTTTGCATATTGTAATTCTGAAAGTTTGTAATTCCACATTTGTGGAGATAATAAGAAGCCAATTATTTGTTCTTGCATATTGTTGTTGTTTCTCTGTTTCTGTTATGTGTTTGTGGTATTAAGGGGAGCACCCTTCATCAAGTGGTATCAGAGCAAGAGTTCCTGAGTGTGTAAATAGATCGCCGACTGTGAGGCAGTTTGCAACAGGACTGTGGTTAGGGTTTCAGCGTGCATCGTGAAAATGCCTCCACAAAGAGAACGTGGCAGAAGGGCTGGTGTTGTGACACCTGAGGTTAGAGAGCTGCAAAGACAAGTGCGAGCATTGCAAGAAGAGATTCGCAGAGGAATGAATCTTAATGTAAGAGAAGAAAGTGATGATGAAGCGGAAGAAAATTTTGATTAGGAAGGAGAAGGTGAACTTCCGAACCCAGAAGAAGAAAGTCTTTTTCGAGCCCTTTCCAAGATTGGGAAGAGACCTAAGATTGAGGTTCCTACATTTTCAGTGAATCTTAACCCAAAAGAATTGATCAACTAGATCAATAAATGTGAGAAATATTTTAAGTATGAAGATGTTGAGGATCCTGATAGGGTCAAATTTGCGAAGGCTAGATTGAAAGGTCATGCGAAGATCTAGTGGCAAGAGGTTCAATTGGAGTGAAATAGAAGAGGGAAAGATAAAATCACAAGATGGGATCGGATGGTGGATAAATTGAAGGGACAGTTCATTCCTGTTGATTATGAGCTTGACCTACTAAAGAAAATGCAAAGTTTGAAGCAAGCAGGAAGATCTATTCAGGAGTATACAAAGGAGTTCTATCGACTCCTCATCAGAACGGGCCGTGCAGAAGCTGATAAGGAGAAAGTTGCCCGTTACCTTAATGGGTTGAGGCCAAGCATTCAGGAGGAGCTGAATCTAGTTTGAATGAACAGTATTGAAGAGGCATACCAGTTTGCCCTAAAAGTAGAAGAAAAGTTGAACAAGAAGTTTGAGAGCAGACAAAATGGAAGAGGTCACAGTGGATGATCTGGTGGATGGTCATATGGTGGCCGAAATGAAGATCCAAAAAAGAAGGATGAGGCCAGTAGCAGTCAAAATCAGCGAGGAAATAATTCCAATCACTTCCAGGATCAGAATAATAGAGATCAGAGAGGAAGAGGAAGAGAACAAGGATCTGGAAGAGGTGGCTTTCGTGGAAAATGATTTCACTGTGGAGAAGAAGGTCATAGGGCATTTGAATGTCCTCAATGCCATGGAAGAACGGACAGGAGAAATGAAGGCTAGGCCAAAGTTGCACATGTAGATGAAGATGCTAGATCATCAAATTTTGAAGATGCTAAAAGAGGAGAAACGTTGATTAACAGAAGAGTCCTGTTGAGTGGTGAGAATGAACCTGAGAAAAGGAGGAGCCTATTTCGCACCAGGTGCAAGTGTGAAGGTAAATGTTGTAATGTGATTATTGATAGTGGAAGCACTGACAATTTGGTGTCAAAAGAGATGGTGACAAAGTTGAAGCTCAAGAGATGGAAACACCCACATCCATATCGGATTGCCTGGGTACAGGATGACCACAAGGTCATGGTCAATGAACAATGCCTAGTGAAGTTCAAGGTTGGCGGATACCAAGATGAGGTATTGTGTGATATCATATCTATGGATGCATGTCATATGTTGTTGGGTACACAATGGCAGTTTGACAGATGTGCTGTACATGATGGTCATGCGAATACCTATTCCCTGACAAAGGATGGAGTGCAACATAAGCTAAAACCATTGAAGGAGACTGAAGAAAAGGTATGTGGTAATGCAAGGATAACTTTTGTTGATGAAAGAAATTTCCTAAATGGTATAAGGTATGAGCATGTATGTTTTTCTTTAATTCCAAAAGCTGGTAAAGAGGAAGTAGAAGATGTTCCTGTAGAAGTTGCAGATTTGTTGAATGAGTTTCAGGATATTGTATCCAATAACATGCCTGATGGATTACCACCAGTTAGGAAGATCAGTCATTAGATGGACTTGATCCCAGGAGTGAGTTTTCAAATAAGGTAGCACACAAAATGACACCTGTAGAAAGTGAGGAGTTGAACAGACAAGTACATGAGTTGTTACAGAAAAGATTGATTTGTGAGAGTCTGAGTCCCCGTGCTGTACCAGCGGTATTAGCACCAAATAAGAATGGAGAATGGAGGATGTGTATAGATTCTAAGGCAATAAACAAGATCACAATCAAGTACAAGTTTCCATTGCCATGAATAGATGATATTATGGACTGTTTGAGTGGAGCTGTGTATTTCTCAAAGATAGATCTGAAGAGTGGATATCATCAGATTCGGATCAGAGAAGGAGATGAATGGAAGACTGCCTTCAAGACAAAGGAAGGACTATATGAGTGGATAGTCATGCCCTTTGGGCTAAATAATGGACCGAGCACTTTCACGCGGCTCATGAATGAGGTTCTGAAAGAATTTTTGGAAGGTCTTAAAATGGACCCAGAGAAGGTACACACTATCCTTGAATGGCCTACTCCGAGGAATGATACTGAGAAATTTTATGCTATAGTTCAGGCATTAAAGAAGTGGAGACATTATCTGCTTCCTAAGGAGTTTGTTTTATATACTGATCATCAAGATTTGCAATATTTGAATAGTCAAGGAAAGTTGAATCAGAGGTATTTGAAATAGGTTGAGTTTTTGCAGAGTTATACATTTGTTTTGAAACACAGGAGTGGAAAGTCTAATAGGGTTGCAGATGCTCTTAGCAGAAGGCAACAATTACTGATAGAAATGTAGATTGAAGTGGTTGGGTTCAAGGAACTCAAGTATTTGTATCTAGAGGATTTTAATTTTGGTGAAGCTTGGAAAGCTTGTACAGAACCTGTTACTCTAGACAGGACAAAATGGTTGGATTTCATCATCCAGGATGATATGCTATTCAAAGGGAGTCAGTTGTGCATTCCATGAAGTTCTATGAGGTAGAATCTCATCAAGGAGAAGCATAGCAGAGGATTGGCTAGATATTTTGGTCGTGATAAAACCCTTTCTTTGGTTAGTGAGAATTATTATTGGCCACAGTTGTAGCAAGATGTGAAGAAGTTTGTACAGAGTTGCGGAGTATGTCCTATGGTGAAAGGAGTGAAGCAAAATATAGGGTTGTATCAGCCATTACCTATACCAGCAAAGCCTTGGGAGGATATCAGCATGGACTTTGTTCTTGGTTTACCGAGGACTCAGTAGGGACATGATTCAATTTTTGTAGTGGTTGACAGATTTTCAAAGATGGCACATTTAATTCCCTACAAGAAGACTAATGATGTTGTTCATGTAGCGGAATTGTTTTTCAGAGAAGTAGTGAGACTTCATAGTTTTCCAAAGACCATAGTTTCAGATCGGGACACTAAGTTTGTTGGATATTTCTAGCGTACATTGTGGAAGAAGTTGAAGATAGATTTAAAATTTAATTCATCGCATCATCCACAGACTGATGGACAGACAGAGGTGGTGAATAGGAGTTTGGGAAATTTGCTGAGATGTCTGGTTGGAGATAAGCCAACAGGATGGGATTTGATTTTACCACAGGCAGAATTTGCATACAATAATTCTATCAACAGGAGCACTGATAAATCACCATTCCAGATTGTATATGGAAGTAGTCTGAGAAATGCATCTGAATTGAGGAAGATAGACAAAGGAGAAATAAGTAGTGCTGAAGCTGAGGATTTTGTAGAACACTTGAAGAACATCCATGGGGAGGTGAGGAAGCATATTACCAAGATGAACGCACAGTATAAGGCTAAGGTAGATGAGAAAAGGAGGTATAAGGAATTTCAGGTTGGTGATGAAGTCATGGTTCATTTACGGAAGGAGCGGTTTCCAGTTGGTACATATAACAAGCTGAAAATGAAGAAGTTTGGACCATGTAAGATACTGAAGAAATATGATTCAGGAAACGCATATGAGGTAGAATTGCCTACTGAGCTAAATATTTCACCAGTGTTTAACATTTCAGATCTGACAGAGTATCATGAAGGAGGTGTTGAAGATGAGATCACAGCAGCATAGTGGAGTATTCCAGTAACTAGTTCAGACACTAAGGAGATCGAAGATATACTAGATAGTCTTTTTGGTAGAAGCACAAGGAACAAGACTTATGAAGGATATCTGGTCAAGTGGAAAGGATGACCTGTTGAAGATTCAATTTGGCTAACAAGGGTGGAGGTTAACCATCTTGGTTTTCCTCTGCACACCTGAGTCGTGACAGGGTCACTTCTCAAATTACCCCAGATGTCTGGTGCAGGAGCATCTTGGGTGTAAGAGCAATCTTGCATCACCCAAAAATATTTCTATTTTTATATTTAATAAGGGCTATTTTGTGCAGAGCTGCTATTTATGGAAAGTTACTATTTTTGATAATTTTTGTATGTGCTCAAAATGATCTAATTTCTTTCTTGGAGGTTCATTTTGGTCATATAAGTCTGCCAGTAAAGTTTCATTAGCAGATCAAGTGTATATTGGAAGATATTGAAGATTTTCGGTATTGGTAGCAGGGTACAGAAACTTTGAACTCAGTTTTGAAGGCTTTAGAGGCCTCAGATGAGGTCAAAAATTTGGGTGACGAGTGCTTGCATTGGTCAAGCCTGTAGAGCGCTTCATGGCATTTCCGAAATGGGGTTGTAATAGCCGATCGGGTCAACTGGTGATGACTTATGGTCTTCGGAAGTTGGGCCACCTGAAATGGCAGAAAATAATTTTCTTCAAAATTTCTGTTTGGGTTTCAAAGGTTATCTTGAGCCAACTATGATGTAATAAAATGTAAAATAAAATAATTCTAAGTTTGGTCGGCCTTATTGGCTAAAATTATGGAACCTTCCCAGGTGGTGAAAAATTGCCTATATAAGGAAGGCTGTATTATTGTCTTAGGCAGTTCAGAATAGTTCTGGGTAGTAGATCTGGGTAATAATTCAAGGCTTTGTCCTACAGAATATTGTAAAGGAATGCCCATGTGGCTTTGCATATTGTAATTCTAAAAGTTTGTAATTCCACATTTGTGGAGATAATAAGAAGCCAATTTTCTGTTCTTGCATATTGTTGTTGTTTCTCTGTTTCTGTTGTGTGTTTGTGGTATTAAGGGGAGCACCCTTCATCAGGTTCAATGTAGTTCTCAGATGTGTGGTTATCATTATGAAGGAATTTGGTCTTCCTTTTATAGATTTTCCCAATGGTCGGAGGTGTAGTTGTGTTTGATCATGATTAAGCCTTGGTTGAGTCCTTGGTTCCACACTTTGAAGACAATGCAAAGTTTGTGCCCTCAAAGCTTGGGACAAGTAGACAAGATCAATGGACAAGATTCTCTTTCACTTTGAGTCAATGAGATTCAATTTGGCTTGATCCATGTGAATGCCTTTCCTTAACTCTCATTGGTTGATTGAATTTCCTCCCTTTGTGGTTGTTGAGAGTAATTGAGATTTATTAATTGATTTAATTGATTTATTTTAGCCATGTACCCCTTGAATGGGTTGAATTTAATTTCATCCAAGACTATACAATTAATTGAATTAAATGTATTTTGATTTGATTGCACTTGACTAAAATGCTCTCAATTTTGATTGATCTTGAATTAGGATTTGATTTTCATTTTGATTGGATAATTATGCATTGTGATTCAATTGATTCAATTTTGTCCTTGATTTTCTTTGATTTTCCTTTGTCCATTTTTAGGTGATTATAGAGACTACTAAGAGGAAAAGACAAATATCAAGGTAAATTATTCTTGAAATGTTTCAATTGCAACAAGATTGGTCACATTGCATCTAGATGTCCTAACAACAATAGTACTGAGAAGAAATACAATTGAGATAATAATAAAAGAGAGAACAAATTCAAGAGATACTAAGATTTCAAAAACAAAGGTAATAAGTCATGCTACATTTTTTAAGAAGGACTAATTGATGATGATTTAGAAAATGATGAAGGTGAAGAGGTTGGGTATGCTGCTATCAAGGACGATTTTGATGAATAAAGGTATGGAGAAGCAAAAACTTTAATTTCTCATGTTAGTAAAAATGATACATGGATAATAGATAGTGGATGTTCACATCATATTACTAGTGACACACATAAGTTCATTACTATAAAAGATCATGATAGAGGCTATGTTAGATTTGGTAATGATTCACCATATCCTCTGAGAGGTAAAGGTTCTATAATTTTGCTAGATAATACACAATGTGATGATGTCTATTTGGTTGAAGGACTAAAGTATAATCTATTGAGTGTGCACAACTGAATAACATAGGTCACTGGCTGAAATTTCAAAATAGAAAGGTAAAAGTATTTGATCAGAGTGGAGGTCTAATTTCCACTAGTGAACAATCATAAGGCAACTTATTCTACCTTGATACAACTTCAAAAAGTTTCTTATTTTCTAAAGTTGAGGATGTATGGTTATGGCACAAGAGATTATGTCATGTGAATTTTTACAACTTAATAAAGGTGAACAAAAAGAATAGAGTAAGAGGTCTACCGAGATTTGACAAACCTAAAATGTCATGTGCAAAGGATGACAGTTTGGTAAGATGACAAAGTGAAGTTTTACAATAAATTCTTACACTACAAAAGGAATTAGAATTAGTGCACAAAAACCTATGTGAACCTATGAGAACACAAAGCTAGTATGGTGATAGATATTTCATTTTATTTGTTGATGATTATTCAAGAATGATGTTTATCATATTTTCAAAGAAAAATGATGTTTTTCAAATTTTTAAGTGGTATAAGGCAAGAGTTGAAAAGGAGACTAGAAGGCAATTGAAGTGTTTGAGATCTGGTAGAGGAGGTGAGTTTACATCTAATGAGTTTACACTTTTATGCAATGAACATGGAATAAAGAGACAAATATCTGCACTGAGGACACCACAAAAAAATGGTATAGAAAAGAGAAGAAATAGATCCATTATTGATTGTGTAAGGACATTGATGATTGAGAAGGGAGTGTCTCAAACATTTTGGAGAGAAGAAATCAACATTGCAGCTTATACACTAAACCAAGTACAATTAAAGAAAGGTACAAACAAGACTCCATATGAAATCTGGTATGGTCACAAATCAAATGTAAGTTATTTCAAAATATTTGGAAGTAGATGTTACATTCTAAATGATGCTAGAAATGAAAAGTTTGATCATAAAGGTGATGAAGGAATATTCTTAGGATATTCTACAAAAGAGAAAAGCTTACAAGTGCTTAAACAAGTCTACTAACAAAATTGTGGAAAGTGAAAATGCAAGGATTGATGAATTTGCAGAGAAAAAAATGATGAAGACAACAGAAAAGAACCTGAGGACTATCAACAATTTGTAAATGTTCAAACTGATGTTCCAGATACCTTACCTACAATACAAATAGAGGAGGAAGCTGAATAGAGAGAGCCACCACCAAATGCTGAAAATGAAGAACTTTTGCTGCCTATCGAGCATGTTCTAGCAAATTATGTGAGAAGACACCATTCACTTAGAAAAAATATTGGAGACAAGAATGTTGGATTTATGACAAGAACTAAGTTAAGAGATAATACCTATTTAATCTCTGAATTTGAGCCAAGAATACTAAAATATGCATTGGATAATGAAGATTGGGCTAAAGGTATGAAAGAAGAGATAGAACAAATTGAATGAACATGTCATGCCCCTGACAGTCTCAGGCTTTACTTTTCAATTTTATGTTATGGTTGGATTTTCGGTTTGATTAGCATCGTTTTATCTGGAACAATATTGCTATTAGACTTCTATGAGTTTGAACTCTAACTTTGTTTATTTGAACCTTGTTTGAAATAAATATGTATATCTCTGTAATAGGTATTTTGGTTTTGCCAGACACTTAAAAAATTATGTCTATTTTGTATCTTAATGAGATTTTCTTATGTAAGAATTGGTATAGACTGACTTCTGAATTAATGGTACTAGTTAGTTAAGTTAGAGATCTGAGAATTGGCATAATTGTGGAAATAAGTACAACTAAAACGGTTAGTCTACTATCATAGAAATTGGTTCATTGTTTTGGAATTCCAAATAATATGTTAAACATAATTAGAATTGGATTTATTATTATGGATAAATGTATCTTGATGTTGCAGATAGTAAATAGAGATTGTCGTTACTTAATTTTAATCAAATTTTGATTTCAGAAAAATAAAAATAAAATGTATATATATGTTTAAATATATATATATATATATATATATATATATATATATATATATATATATATATATATATATATATATATATATATATATATATATATATATATATATATATATATATATATATATATATATATATATATATTTATATTTATATTTATATATATAAATGATTGATTTTTTTAGAAATTATGTGGTATCTCTTTTGCTAAGCTAAAGGAATTATCTAAGTTAGCAAACCCTATTTTGTATGTTAGAAGGAGGTTAGTTTTGTTAGTTGTTAGTAGTTTGGAATTGTTAGTGTTGCTGTTATCAATGATGCATAAGCTAATTTTTAACCTAAGATTGACAAGTTTTATCTAACCTAGACATATCTGAACTATCCCTAAGCCTTTCTAATTGTGAACTAGCTCGAAGACATGACCTATCTCACGGCAGTGTTTAATGGCACATTCATCGCATAGTGGAGTTAGTGGGTTTTAAGTTGTTTTTGGGTTATGGGATTGTACGTTGATGGACATATGGCAGGGAATGTATTGTGTTTGCTAAAAGAGATAAGCTCGAATTGAATGAACTCATTGATGAAAATTCATTTATGTGTTTTGATGTCCACCATTAGCTCTGGTGAAGAAATTGCAGTTGAAAAATGACTCCATCTTTTACCATGCATTTCTAGGACAATTTGGGTAAACGGTTGGAAATGGAGTTGTCTTCCTATTATATTTTATTTGATAAGAGGTTTGGGATGTATAGGGATTTTCATGACAAGTTTTACCCTTCTATTCGTAGTCATTTGGGAAGTTTTGTGTTTCATATACTATCATCTCTATATTTGCATTTTGGGCTCTTTTGCACCACACTTGGTTAGTTAGTGGAAAGAGATCTTCGTGGTTGAGATAAGGGTTCATATATGAAGCTCACCAGGTGGGAGCTAGCATTGGCATACTTCAGTTTTTTGAATACCCCCACACTAATACCAGGCAGGGGCATTCTCTCACCTTATCCTCTGTTTCTATAATTTCCTGCAAATGAAATATTAGAATGTTTAAATGCAGTTGTTAGATAGTTGATGAATGTAAGGTCTTTGTGATTGTAATCTCTGTGAGCTCGGTCTTGAACCGGTTTCTTCGTGGATGGATTAAGATGCTTATTGAAGTAAATAAATGATATGATTAGTGGAAGAAATGAAATGAATGTCTGTTTCACTCTTTAATGTTTTTTTTTAAGTTGAGGTAGTAGGAGATTGGTTTTGTCTGGGTATTAAATATTTGTTCTTATTATGCTATTTCTGAGCATATTGTGTTGATGGGTTTTCTTTGATTCTGAGTTTAAATTTTGACAGTGTTTTCTTTTAAGCCTGTGCCGAACTATGGGGAAATCAAGGAATACAGTTTTACATCGATATGGAGTCTTGATGTAACTTATCTTTGATGTCTTCCCATGAATTTATTAGAACTTTTGGGGGGGAATAGTTTGTTTCTATGAATATGGTTGTATAATACTGCATTTTTGTTTTGATGCCTCCCTTTTGATGATTAGTATTAAGGAGATATTCTAGGATAAGTATCGGCTTAGAATTTAGTTTTTAGCCCAGAATGAGATTTATAAATAAGTTTCTATGTAAGATATTCTCGTACTGATTCTTGCTATTAGGAACATTGTAGCATTGAATATGTTTACAATGTGTAAGAGTCAATGGTCATTGGGTGTATAGGATTTGTTTCTTTAGTAATACATGGTTGTACTAGCCTGGAATGAGATTGGGGAAATGACTGTCGAGGTCGATTTCACATGGTTTCTTAATCAATTATTTGTTTAATTCAATTTTTATAATGTCAACTCTGGTTCTCTCAAAAGTCTAGTTTGAATGGTATCATAACGATAGTCATCATAGTGATCATCATTCTGTAATGTGGGACTGTCGAAAAAACCCAGAAACTTGTATCATGTAAGTTTAAATTAATTAAGAAGATGTATAATGGGCATGTCTAGTCAACTGAAACAATAGGTATATTGGGTAGTTTTTTCTTATAGTCGTCAATATGACTTACCAAATATTTTGACAGTTGATTATATGAAAAGTTGATAGTCAAACTTCACAAGGTCAAATAGTAATCAATAAGGTTAGATACAACTGTAGTATTTTAATAAATTATATCTTATTAGACATTTTGGAACGTAATGAGAATTTAGATTGTTTGCTTGAGTTTGTTTTTGTGATTGGTTATTTACTAGTTGGAATTTGAATCTACTATTTGATAAATGATATATATATATATATATATATATATATATATATATATATATATATATATATATGTATATATATATATATATATACATATATATATATATATACATATATATATATATATACATATATATATATATATACATATATATATATATATATATATATACATATATATATATATATATATATATATATATATATATATATACATATATATATATATATATATATATATATATATATATGTATATATATATATATATATATATGTGTATATATATATATATATATGTATATATATATATATATATATATACACACACACATTGATGAATTGTTTACCATTCTGTAATATTATTTACGAGGTTATATAATTGTATTCATGTAGAGGTATGTATATGTATACACAAGCCATGGTGTATACATGTACATACGTCGTTATGTGTACAACAATATGAACCTATAAATATCAGAACAAAGAGCTAAGAAGAATTCATTTATTTATATATTTAAAGAAAAGCAAGCTTATTTAATTGTTAGATTGTGATAAGATCATGCAAATTTTTGTAGTGACATAGTGAATATCTGATTGTGTTTAGATTATTTTCAATTCTGAGTAGATACGATTTCAATGAGTAATTATTTATTAAGCATTTTCAGATATGTTGTTGTTTTAATGTAAGAGGTTATTATTTGAATCGTACGATTTTGAAAAGTTCTTAGAATTATATTATGATTGAAGGACAAAATGTTTAGTCATGTATGAGGCGGTAATAAGGAAACATGGATCTAATTGGAGTTTCTGATTGCTATCTCAATTTTATTATTGTTGCAACAAAAATGGCATTTTAGTTGAAATTGGATTATGTAGAGTATTTCATTTAAATTTTTATTTTTTCTAGATCATGTGTTTTGAGATAATGCAAGTGTGATCCATAGATTGGGTGGCTGACACTAGTCTAGTACCTTGTGGTGATATAATTTCTATCGGTAGCGGTTGGCACTAGTCTAGATCCTTATGGGAAATAATTTCTGTCAGTTATTTAACTAAGTGATAATTTTAAGAATTCATGGGTTGGGGTTTCATATAAAAAGATATAACATTATGGTTTCACCTAGCATAATGAATTACTATGAGGTTTCCTTACAGTTACATGGTGTAGATTCTTATGTAGACACCCATGAGCTATTGGATCATTACCTTGTCATTTTCTTTGTGAGTTTATTTTTGTTGGAAAGAAATACTGTTATTACTATCTTCTGTATAGAAGTAATGGAATTAGATTATTTAATTTTCAAGTTTTAGCTGTAAAAGAGCTGCATGGATACTGTGATATTCTAACCTCTATGTTGTAGATTTTGGGGATTCTTCTGTTCTCTCAAACATTGTGACTAAGCCCTGTTTGTATGTGTGTCTGTGTTTATTCTTGATTTTTAGGTCTAGATGGATAAATCAATGAGTATGGAACAGTGGTTAGCAGCTGTAAAAATTTATGGAAAAAAGATTATTACCTGGTTCTTAATTATCAGAACAGTTCTTATAATGTATAGAAACATTTGAAAAGAAATTTTGTACTTGGAATAAAAGTAATTAAATATAGAGTATACTTATTTACTCTAATGTAATTCATTACTGAGATTGTTTAACTCTATAAAGTAGTTTTATGTACTTATGATCAGTTTTGATGCTACGAGATAAACAAAAAAATATTTTGTTTCTATGTGGTTATTATTTGGATGGTTTCTTTATGTTTGTATCAGTTAGATTAGTGAGGTGTTACATTTGGTATCAGAGCCATGGTTTAAACACTAGGGGCTCGGGGTTTAAAAGGGTTATATCTCTTTGCTTTCGTTATTGATATTTTTTTTTCTTTCCTCTTTTATTTATTTAAGGTGCTAAACATGCCTCCTATCACAAGAGGTGTCTGTGGGCATGGTGACCCAGTTGATGCCAATGTTGGTAGAGGCAAAGGCAGACGTCAAGGACGTGGCCATGGAAGAGGGAAAGGTAATCAAGGAGCACTTGGAGTTGAGCAAGGTGATCAAGGAGACCCTCAAGCTAAAGTTCTCCAATGGATACTTGATAGACTTGATGATATTGAAGCAAGGAACAATGTTCCTATTGGGGGAGTAGATGCTCATGTGGTTCAAGTTCCTAATGCAAACTTGACTGTAGCTGAGAATCTTGTCTCAAGGGCTCAGTTGAAGGACCTTGCTAAGTTCAAAGGACCTATTTTCTATGGAACTCAGGAAGGGACCGCTACTAAAGCATGGCTTCTAAACATCAAAAGATGTTTCATACTCCATGATTATCAGAGTAATGTAAAGGTTCGCTGGACTATCATGCAGCTTAGATCCTTTGCTTCCATATGGTGGAACATGGAACTTGAGCATCTTGGAGTCAATATCTATCAAGTCACTTGGGAATTGTTCATTGAAAGGTTCCATGAGAGGTTCATGTCAGAATACTGGCAGCAGGCCAGATCTAAGGAATTCTTCAATATCTCTCAAGGTAATTCTACAGTGGATATGTATGAGAGGAGATTCTTTGAGTTGAAGAAGTACTCCGGTTGGGTTGAACATGAGAAGCCTTTGGTACAACACTTCATTAGGGGTTTGAACCCTAAAATTTGGGAAAAAGTGAGAACTTTCAAACCTAAGATAGTGAAAGAAGCTATTGATCAAGCCAAGCTTACAGAAATGAAGTCAGGATTTTCAGCCAAAAGTTCAGTGAATCCACTGGCTCAAAGCAGTGGAAAGAATCAGAAACCTTATCAAGATAATTCCAAGGCAGCTTCCAGTGGTCCAAGTGGTAAATTTTAGAAGAGGAAGTTTGAAAAGTATTCCAAATAAAACAAGAGTTTCAAGGTTTCAGAGCAACTAAAGTCCTTTAAGCTGAATCAAAGTGTACAACAGAGTTATGCACCACCTCCAACAAACTCAACACAGGATAAAAGTACCAAGAGAGGAGCAGAGTGTTGGCACTATGGACAGTTGGGTCACTTACATTGGAATTGTCCTCTTTGAGGCAACAACCAAGGTAGGTCTAAAGCCACAGGTTTTGAGGCTACTGTTGGTGATTCTGGAAGGAACCACCACATCTTTGCTACCATAGATCAGAAACAAGCAGACCATCAAAACACTATGATAGAGGCTAAAGGTAATTACCAAGGTAAGAATATCTCCATTTTATTTGACTCCGGTGCCACTGACTCTTTTATTTCTTCCAATTTGGTTAAGCAATGTGAAATTCCTATGAGTAAAGCTGAATTGGTATGGCAAGTCAAGTTAGCATCTGGGACTAAGGTAGAATCAGGGTTGATAGCTGTCAATTGTGAGGTTCAATTTAAGGCTTTTACTACTACAGGAAGCCTTAGAGTTATTTCTTTAGGGTCTTATGACATCATTTTGGGAATGGATTGGTTGGAACAACATCAAGCTGTCATTGATTGTAGAGAGAAAATCATTAGATGTATTGATGATAGTGGAATAGTCAAGTTTATAACAGGTGTTAAGAGGCCTATTTCAGTTATAACTTTTTCTACCAAGAAACTTTAGAGGTGTTTGAGGAAGGGATGCAAACTGTTTGCTATTTTTATTAATGATTTTGAAGAACCAGTTGCATTAAATACCAGCGTAGATCATCCAATTTTGAAGGAATTCTCAGATATCCTTGTCACTGAGATTCTGGGAATTCCACCTAAAAGAGAAATTGATTTTAGGATTGATCTCATGCCGGGAACTGAACCAATATCCAAAACTCCTTACCAAATGTCTACTCAAGAACTGATGGAACTTAAGGTTCAACTTGAGGAACTTCTTGAGAGAGGGCTTATTAGACCTAGTGTTTCTCCTTGGGGAGCACCTGTTATCTTCATAAAGAAGAAGGATGGATCTTTGAGGCTTTTTATCAACTATAGACAATTGAACAAAGTCACCATCAAAAACAAATATCCTTTTCCTCACATTGATGATTTGTTTGATCAAGTGAAGGGTGCCAAATTGTTTTCCAAGATTGATCTCAAATCTAGATACCATCAGTTGAGGATTCAGGAAGCTGATATCCATAAAATAGCTTTTCGCACAAGATATGGGCATTATGAATTCACAGTAGTGCCATTTGGATTGACAAATGCACCATCAGTCTTCATGAGTCTGATGCAGGGAGTATTCAGGACCTTCTTAGACAAGTTTGTGGTTGTGTTCCTTGATGATATTTTGGTATATTCCTACTCTTTGGAAGAGCATGAGCAGCATTTGAGGCAAGTTCTTGAATGTCTCCATAGAAACAAGCTATATGCCAATCCTGAAAAATGTGAATTTTTTAAAACTGAGATAAGTTATCTGGGTCACATCATTATAGGAGATGGAATAGTTGTTGATCTTGCTAAGATCAGGGCAATTGTAGAGTGGCCAACTCCTACCAATGTGTCTGAGGTACGAAGTTTTATGGGACTAGGTAGTTACTATAGAAGATTTGTGGCTAATTTTTCAAAGATAGCTCATCCCATTACTTCTCTTCAGAGGAAGGGTAAGAAGTTCTTATGGTCAGATAAGTGTGAAGAAGCATTTCAGCATCTCAAGGAAGGCCTGACCAGTGCACCAGTATTAGCTGTACCTGATCCTTCCAAGGAATTTATTGTCTGCACGGATGCTTCTTTGGATGGAATAGGAGTTTTTTTGATGCAAGACGGTAGGGTCATTGCTTATGAATCTAGGAAACTAAAGGATCATGAGATTAACTATCCTACTCATGATTTGGAACTTACAGCAGTGATGCATGCTTTGACTAAATGGTGGCATTTCCTTCTAGGTCAACATTTTGAGCTACATACCGATCACAGAAGTCTTCAGTATTTGTTCACACAAACCCAATCTTAATGCACAACAACGTAGATGGATGGAGTTTTTGTGTGAATATGACTTCAAAGTGAAGTATGTGTAGGGTAAAGAGAATAAAGTGGCTGATGCACTTAGCAGAAGACGTCATGAACTTTCTTCTTTGACCCTCACAGTTGACTTGAGAGAGAGGATACTTCAGAATTTGGTTACTGATCCTTGGTATTTGGATGTTAGAGTAGTGGTTGACAGTGGCAGTGTGTTAGAGGGTAGATTTGAGGGTTATTCTATCAACACTGATGGACTGATGATTTACTGAGGTAGCATCTATTTTCCTGAAGTCGGGGATCTTCGAAACCTAATTATGACTGAAGCACATAAGGCACCTTATTCAGCTCATCCTAGTGTGAAGAAGATGCATGCTGATCTTAAGCAGCATTATTACTGGCCGGGTATGAAAAGGGATATTGCAGATTTCATGGCTAGATGCCTGGAGTGTCATAGAGTGAAAGCTAAACATCAACATCCAGCTGGTTTACTTCAGTCTCACAGTGTGCCAGAATGGAAATGGGATACCATATCCATAGATTTCATAGTGGGACTACCACTTTTAGCTAGGCAACATGATGCCATCATGGTTGTTGTTGACCAGTTAACCAAGGTTGCCCACTTTATTGCTATAAGATCCACTTACAATGCTGCATCTGTAGCATGAATTTTTTATGGAACAGGTTGTTCGAATACATGGGATTCCTAGGAAAATCATATTTGATAGAGATCCAATGTTTACTTCATCGCTTTGGAGATCTATGTAGCATGAACTAGGTACTTAGCTGAACTTTAGTTCAGCATATCATCCTGAAACTGACAGACAAACTAAGCGCATCAACTAGATTTTGGAAGATATGCTTAGAATGTATGTGATGGATAGCCAGAGTAAATGGGAAGAGTACTTACACCTTGTTGAATTTTCTTACAACAACAGTTATCACAGTTTGATTGGTATGGCTCCTTTTTAGGCCTTATATGGGAGACCATGCAGGACACCCTTAAGCTAGGATAACCTTGAGGATAGAATACTTCTATGACCTGAGATGCTTCAAGACTTGGAATAGTAGGTTAAATGCATCAGAGAGCATCTTACTACGATGCAGGATAGGCAGAAAAAGTATGCAGACCTGCATAGAATTGAATGACAATTTGAGGTTGGGGATAAGGTATTTCTTCAGGTTAGACCCCAAAAAAGTCCCATTAGGTATGGTAAAGGATCAAAATTGTCTCCAAGATTTGTGAGACCATTTGAGATCCTAGAACGTGTAGGTATAGTTGCCTACAGACTTGCCTTGCCTCTGAGCCTTTCATGAATTCATGATGTATTCCATATTTTTGTGTTGAGGAAATATATACCTGACATTGCTCACATTCTAAATTGGAATAATTTACAGGTGGTAGATGGATAGCTGATGCTGGAACTAGTGCAGATCGTTCAGCAAAGAGAGATAAATCTTAGAGGTCGCAAGGTGGAGCAAGTAAAAGTGTTATGGGATATTAGTGATGACACATTTGCAACCTGGGAAGATGCAAGGGCTATGAGGGCATCGCATCCCCATTTGTTTTCAAGCTTCTAGGAGTAAGCCTAAGCTGGTGGGGAAGGGTGTCATGCCCCTGACAGTCTCAGCTTTACTTTTCAATTTTATGTTATGGTTAGATTTTTGGTTTGATTAGCATCATTTTATCTGGAACAATATTGCTGTTAGACTTCTATGAGTTTGAACTCTGACTTCGTTTATTTGAACCTTGTTGTTTGAAATAAATATGTATATCTCTGTAATAGGTATTTTGGTTCTGCCAAACACTCAGAAAATTATGTCTATTCTATAGCTTAATGAGATTTTCTTATGTAAGAATTGGTATAGACTGACTTCTGAATTAATGGTACTGGTTAGTTCAGTTAGAGATCCGAGTATTGGCATAATTGTGGAAATAAGTACAACTAAAACGGTTAGTCTATTGTCATAGAAATTGGTTCATTGTTTTGGAATTCCAAATAATATGTTAAACATAATTAGAATTGGATTTATTATTATGGATAAATGTATCTTGATGTTGCAGATAGTAAATAGAGATTGTCGTTACTTAATTTTAATCAAATTTTGATTTCAAAAAAATAAAAATAAAATGTATATATATGTTTAAATATATATATACATATATATATATATATATATATATATATATATATATATATATATATATAAATGAGTGATTGTTTTAGAAATTATGTGGTATCTCTTTTGCTAAGCTAAAGGAATTATCTAAGTTAGCAAACCCTATTTTGTATGTTAGAAGGAGGTTAGTTTTCTTAGTTGTTAGTAGTTTGGAATTGTTAGTGTTGCTGTTATCAATGATGCTTAAGCTAATTTTTAATCTAAGATCACCAAGTTTTATCCAACCTAGACATATCTGAACTATCCCTAAGCCTTTCTAATTGTGACCTAGCTCGAAGACATGACCTATCTCACAGCAGTGTTTAATGGCACATTCATCGCATAGTGGAGTTAGTGGGGTTTAAGTTGTTTTCGGGTTATGGGATTGTACATTGATGGACATATGGCAGGGAATGTATTGTGTTTGCTAAAAGAGATAAGCTTGAATTGAATGAACTCATTGATGAAAATTCATTTTTGTGTTTTGACGTCTGCCATTAGCTCTAGTGAAGAAATTGTAGTTGAAAAATGACTCCATCTTTTACCATCCATTGCTACGACAATTTGGGTAAACAGTTGGAAATGGAGTTGTCTTCCTCTTATATTTTATTTGATAAGAGGTTTAGGATGTATAGGGATTTTCATGGCAAGTTTTACCCTTCTATTCGTAGTCATTTGGGAAGTTTTGTGTTTCATATATTGTCATCTTTGTATTTGCGTTGTGGGCTCTTTTGCACCACACTTGGTCAGTTAGTGGAAAGAGATCTTCGTGGTTGAGATAAGGGTTCGTCTGTGTAGCTCACCAGGCAGGAGCTAGCATTGGTATACTTCAAGTTTTTGAATACCCGCACACTAATAACCAGGCAGAGGCATTCTCTCACCTTATCCTCTGTTTCTATAATTTTCTGCAAATGAAATATTAGAATGTTTTAATGCAGCTGTTAGATAGTTGATGAATGTAAGGTCTTTGTGATTGTAATCTCTATGAGCTCGGTCTTGAACCGGTTTCTTCTTGGATGGATTAAGATGCTTATTGAAGTAAATAAATGATATGATTAGTGGAAGAAATGAAATGAACATCTGTTTCACTCTTTATTGTTTTTTTTTAAGTTGAGGTAGTAGGAGATCAGTTTTGTGTGGGTATTAAATATTTGTTCTTATTATGCTATTTCCGAGCATATTGTGTTGATGGGTTTTCTTTGATTCTGAGTTTAAATTTTGACAGTATTTTCTTTTAAGCGTATGCTGAACTATTGGGAAATCGAGGAATACAGTTTTACGTCGATATGGAGTCTTGATGTAACTTATCTTTGATGTCTTCCCCGTGAATTTATTAGAACTTTTTTTTTTGGGTGGGGGGAAATAGTTTGTTGCTATGAATATGGTTGTACAATACTACATTTTTTTTTTTATGCCTCCCTTTTGATGATTAGTATTAAGGAGATATTATAGGATAAGTATCAGCTTAGAATTTAGTTTTTAGCCTAGAATGAGCTTTGTAAATAAGTTTCTATGTAAGATATTCTCGTACTGATTCCCATTATTAAGAACATTGTAGCATTGAATATGTTTAGAATGTGTAAGAGTTAATGGTCATTGGGTGTATAGGATTTGTTTCTTTAGTAATACATGGTTGTACTAGCCTGGAATGAGATTAGGGAAATGACTGTCGAGGTTGATTTCACATGGTTTCTTAATCAATTATTTGTTTAATTCAATTTTTATAATGTCAACTCTGGTTCTCTCAAAAGTCTAGTTCGAATGGTATCATAACGATAGTCATCATAGTGATCATCATTCTGTAATGTGGGACTGTCGAAAAAAACCCAGAAACTTGTATCATGTAAGTTTAAATTAATTAAGAAGATGTATAATGGGCATGTCTAGTCAACTAAAACAATAGGTATATTGGTTAGTTTTTTCTTATAGTCGTCAATATGACTTACCAAATATGTTGACAGTTTATTATATGAAAAGTTGATAGCCAGACTTCACAAGGTCAAATAGTAATCAATAAGGTCAGATACAACTGTAGTATTTTAATAAATTATATCTTATTAGACATTTTGGAACGTAATGAGAATTTAGATTGTTTTCTCGAGTTTGTTTTTGTGACTGGTTATTTACTAGTTGGAATTTGATTCTACTGTATGATAAATGATATATATATATATATATATATATATATATATATATATATATATATATATATATATATATATATATATATATATATATATATATATATATATATATATATATATATATATATATATATATATATATATATATATATATATATATATATATATATATATATATATATTGATGAATTGTTTACCATTCTGTAATATTATTTACAAGGTTATATAATTGTATTCATGTAGAGGTATGTATATGTATACACAAGCTGTGGTGTATACATGTACATACGTCATTATGTGTACAACAATATGAACCTATAAATATCAGAACAGAGAGCTAAGCGAAATTCATTTATTTATATATTTAAAGAAAAGCAAGCTTATTTAATTGTTAGATTGTGATAAGATCACACAAATTTCTGTAGTGACATAGTTGATATCTGATTGTGTTTAGATTATTTTCAATTCTGAGTAGATATGATTTCAATAAGAAATTATTTATTAAGCATTTTCAAATATGTTGTTGTTTTAATGTAAGAGGTTATTATTTGAATCGTACGATTTTGAAAAGTTCTTAGAATTATATTCTGATTGAAGGACAAAATGTTTAGTCATGTATGAGGCGGTAATAAGGAAACATGGATCTAATTGGAGTTTCTGATTGCTATCTCAATTTTATTATTGTTGCGACAGAAATGGCATTTTAGTTGAAATTGGATTATGTAGAGTATTTCATTTAAATTTTATTTTTTCTAGATCATGTGTTTTGAGATAATGCAAGTGCAATCCATAGATTGGGTGGCTAACACTAGTCTAGTACCTTGTGGTGAGAGAATTTCTGTCGGTAGCGGCTGGCACTAGTCTAGATCCTTATGGGAAAGAATTTGTCAGTTATTTAACTAAGTGATAATTTTAAGAATTCATGGGTTGGGGTTTCATATAGAAAGATATAACATTATGGTTTCAACTAGCATAATTAATTACTACAAGGTTTCCTTATGGTTACATGGCATAGGTTATTAGGTAGACACCCATGAGCTATTGGATCATTACCTTGTCATTTTCTTTGCGAGTTTATTTCTGTTGGAAAGAAATACTGTTATTACTGTCTTCTGTATAGAAGTAATGGAATTAGATTATTTAATTTTCAAGTTTTAGCTATAAAAGAGCTGCATGGATACTGTGATATTCTAACCTCTATGTTGCAGATTTTGGGGATTCTTTTGTTGTCTCAGACATTGTGACTAAGCCCTGTTTGTATTTGTGTTTGTGTTTATTCTTGATTTTCAAGTCTAGATGGATAAATCAATGAGTATGGAATAGTGGTTAGCAGCTATAAAATTTTATGGAAAAAAGATTATTACCTGGTTCTTAATTATCATAATAGTTCTTATAATGTATAGAAACATTTGAAAAGAAATTTTGTACTGGGAATAAAAGTAATTAAATAAAGAGTATACTTATTTACTCTGATGTAATTTATTACTGAGATTGTTTAACTCTATAAAGCAATTTTATGTACTTATGATCAGTTTTGATTCTAGGATATAAACAAAAAAATATTTTGTTTCTATGTGGTTATTATTTGGATGGTTTCTTTATGTTTGTATCGGTTAGATTAGTGAGGTGTTACAGAACATGGAAATGTGATTAGAAATAATGCAAGATTGGTTTGCAAAGGGTATGCACAACAAGAAGGTATAGATTATGGTGATACTTTTTCACATGTTGCTAGGTTAGGAGTAAGGATTCTACTAGCATATGTAGCTTATAAAGGATTTAAAGTTTATCAAATGGATGTTAAGTCTACATTTCTTAATTGTATTCTTGAAGAAGTTTATGTTGAACAACCTGAAGGATTTGTTGAGAATACTAACAAGGACATGGTATGTAAATTGCACAAGGAACTATATGGTTTGAAACAAGCACCTTGAGCATGGTATGAAAGGTTACATTCGTATTTTATCAATATTGAATATCAAAGAACAAGTGACAACAACAATGCGTATCTAAAATGTGATAGTAATGATATGATTTTGATTGTTGAAATGTTTGTCAATGACATTATTTTTGGAGGAAATAACAAATTATACAAATCTTTTGCTGAGGAGATGAGAAAGGAATTTGAGATGTCCATGATAGGAGAAATAAAATTCTTTATCAAACTACGAATTCAACAAGTCAGAGATGGGATCTACATCACACAATCAAAGTACATCAAGAAGATGCTAAAGACATTTGGTATGGAAGAATCAAAATCGGTTGGAACACTGATGGCTACCAGTTGAAAATTGTCAAAAGAAGATGAGTTAACGAAAGTGAATGAAACACTCTATCGATCAATGATTGGTAAGCTACAATATGTTGTACATAGAAAGCATGATATTTCGCATGCAGTAGGTATTGTTGCAAGATTTTATGTTAATCCAAAGAAAACACACATGTCTATAGTTAAAAGAATATTTAGATATCTGAAAGATACTAAAGATTTTAATCTACTATACAAAAAAGGAGGATATTTTGATATAAAGGTGCACACTAATTCTAATTGGGCTGAAAACATTAATGATAGGAAAATTACAAGTGGAGGAGTTTTTTTCAGGAGAAAGATTAGTGACATGGTTGGCTAAGAAATAGAGTTGTATATCATAATCTACTGTCAAGGTAGAGTATGTAGTAGTAGTATGAAACATTATATGGATCAAACAACTACTTGAAGGTATGCAAGAGGAGATTAACAATCCAGTTACTATTTATTGTGATAATATAAGTGTTATCAACATATCAAAGAACCTAGTGATGCATTCAAAGACCAAGCACATTTCTATCAAGTATCATTACTTGAGAGAACAAGTTCAAGATGAGCATGTGATATTGGATTATGTGAAGTCAAAGGAGAAGATAGTAGATATATTCACCAAGCCATTACCAAAGGATTCTTTTGAGTATGTCAAAGGTAAATTAGGGGTTCTTCCTATTGGAAATTTGGCTGAGTTGTTTACATAGATGTTGTCATTATGAAACATATGATCTACATGAAGATCGCACAAGTCAGAAAGCTAGTATGTCAGAGCGCAATGTAAAATTGTCTAAGTATGAGACAGTGTGTTTTTGCTAGTGAACCTGAAGATAGTTTTTTTTGGAAATGTTGATTGGAGTAAGTTCAATGCTTACACACTTGAACATAGACACTATGGTGACTCTTGAAGACTCACCTCAGAGTGCAAGTTAGTACAACATGTACGGAAGAAGTTATGACAGTTTTACTGAAGACAGTGTTAAGTCGACATAATAGAATATGAAGACAAAATTGATAAAAAGTTAAGGGATTATTTTGTTTATCAAAATAATGACTTAACAATATAAAGGGATGACATCATAGATGTTAACCCTTAGGTAAAGATATTGTGTAATATGCAAGCTGATCGAAAGAGTTATTAGCCTTAATAAGTTGGATAAATATAATTGTAAAATATAGTGATATGATGCGAAATATGATAGCAATAGTGAAAGAGTAGTAAAGATATATTGATGCAAGTAGTACAAGGTTATGTACCTTGACCTCTTTTTAATCAGTAAATATTCTATATTACTTGTTTGCACAGTGGGCTCATTTGGTAATCATATTTTGTACTACCAACTCCTAATAGGGTTCAGGCCTCTAACAAGGCCTGTAGTCCCTTAATTAGGACTGAGACACTATATACATGAAATAGACTCCTAACAAGGTTAACATCCTTAGAAAGATACTTTTGATTAGTGGATCTTTGTGGGTACCATCCCCACCAGGGTTTTCCCTTGGCCAGGGTTTCCTCGAGAATAAATAATATGTTATGAGTTCTTTTGTTTTATTGCTATGCACATTGTTTAGCTTACTATGTTATGCATGCATTAAGATTATCTATTATATCCATAATTGGGCAAAAGTAAAATTTTGTAGAATACTGATTCACCCCCCCCCCCCCCCCCCCCTCTCAGCATTCCCTATTTCTAACAATTGCTATCAGAGCTTAGTTACTTAGAAAAGAATCATTCAAGGAAAGCCTAGTAGCTTGAGTAAGATCTCTATGGATATGAATCAACTACAAAAGAATCTTGAAGAAACTCTTGAACAGATTGATATGCTTACTGATGAAAGAGACACTCTGAAAGGAAAATATGATGATGCAAAGAACCTCATTGAGAAACTAAAAAACAAGTTGGAAGATCTGAAATCTGAAAAGGAATCTAAAATTCATATTGAAGATTGTGATGACAATTTAGAAAAAGAAAATGAGATCCTTAAACATGAACTGAAGATAGCAAATCTGAAGCTAAGTTTGAAAGATGGAAATGGAAAGAATGAGGAATATCTGAAATCTGAGAATGAAAATCTAAAGATTGAAAATGAAGGACTAAAATCTAAACTTGGTAAAGTAACATCTAAACTTGAGAAAGTCAATTTGCAATATGCTAAACTTGAGAAATACAATACAATTGTGAAAGGTGAACTGACTCAATCTAAACAGCAACTTGAAAGACTATATTTAACTAGTGAGAAGATTGATGAACAAATATCTTATCAAAAACCATTCTATGATAAAAATTGGTGTTGGATTCAACACTTTTAAAGAAAATGAAGAAAGAAAGGAACCAGATCTGAAATTATTTGAAAGCACAGATGAGAAGAAGTCTGATGAGATTAAAAAATCTGAGATACACCTAAGAAAGAAGAACCACCTAAGAAAGAGGAATCATCTAAAGGTATGCAAAGAGAATTCGAAGGTAGATGTTTTGCTTGTAACACTGTTGGTCATATGAAGAGAGATTCCACATGTAAACAATTTAAACCTCTCAATGGTTATTGTTATAATTGTCATGGTTTTGGACATAGAGCTATTGAATGTAGAAAACATAAATTTGTTGAGAATAAAAATAATAGTAGAATGTTTAGCAATACTATGTAGATCTGTATAGTTTTTTTGACCATTAGTGTTTTCACACTTAGTCATATATCTAGGCAATGATGGTCGGTCATCACTGCAACTGAGTCATTTTGTAAAGGCTGAGTTTTGTATTGTATACTTACCGAGTAGTAGTTCTATCGAGTAAAGTCATGGTCACTATATGTTTGTAATATGTTGAGAGAATAACTATTGCTGAGTTACATATATCAATGATTACCGAGTGACAACTGATGATGAGTAGAGTTAATGATGAGTGCCAGGAATAACTTTTTTTGAGTTAGCCATAATTGACATACAAGTTTGGAATGGCACAATGATCGAGGTAAACCATTTTTGGTGATAATAATATTTTGTATTTTGTCTATTGAGGTAATTACAGAGATAATTACGCATCCATACTATTATCATTGATCCCTATGTAAATCCTAGAGCCAATCAGAAAATTGTATAGTTTAGGCGGCAATAGAAATAAATTTGAACCGTAGATCTTGAAATGGTAAAACATTTTTGTTATTATATAAGGGCAAGATCTAGATCAGAGAAAAGTGTGAATTAGAGAGATAAGAATGAATTAGTATGAGAAAGTGATCAGAGAAGTATATTCAGAATAGTAAAGTATTCAGACAGAGTTGAGTGACCGAGTTAAGAAGTGAAAGGATAGAATCAAGAAAAATTAGATAGAAGAGATCAAAATATAAAGGAAAGAGGAGATTTGTAATTTGCGTACTAGTGCAAATCAAAAGATCAGGTACTGAGACATTTTGACCAGTGTATCAGTATAAATCTCTTAACCAAGTAGTCTTAACAGATTTTTGTAAATCTCTTTAACGAGTGCTTACTGAATAGGGTTAAAATGTATTCAACCTTATTCAAATGTTTTAGGGGAAAATATGAGATCTATTCTTAAATCCAAATTCCCCACAAGGAGATCCAATTTGATCAACCTTGAGGTTAATGTGCAATCGAATCAATTTATAGTAGACTATGAAAGAAAGAATAATTCTAATGTTTCCACTTTATGTTGAAATTGAGTTATATTTGAAATTGAAATAATTGAAGCACAAATACTAACCTTGAATTAGGGAAAATTTGGAAAATGCTAAATTTTGGCTTCTGTATGAACTTTCTAAAGATTCTGTCACTTACTATAGACTAGAAATGTCGAGGTGGACAAAACCCAGAAATCTTTTCTCCAAATTCACACAGGTCGACTTTGACCTTTTAAAAGGTCAAAGACCACATTATTTATTTGAAGTCCGATTCTGATTCTATTTGCAAATCATGAAAGATAGCCGAAAAGGGTATCTGAATTCACTCTCAGATCCAAAATCTCGCACCTGTACCTACAAGAAAAATGGTTTTGTTTGTTGTATAGGGGGTTTTCCTTGGTCAAACCCCAGTTTAGGAATTAACCTTGAAATTGAATTGAAATATATTATACATAAACAACGTAATTGAAACAAATCACCTTGCTTATGTTGAAGTCCTTAAAGAGGATTTGAATCCTCAAATCTACAAGTAGGAATGCTTCAAATGGATGTAGGATGTCTCCAATAAATGGTATTTTGATCTTCAACACCAATCTTGATTTGATCTTTGCATATGAGAAGGCATGAATGGATGGAGAAGGATGGATCTTCAAGGGGGCTCCAAGGAGATTTAATCCTTCAATAGCTAACAATGGAACTCCTTGATGAATGAATGCTTGGACACTTGAATGCTTGAAGACTTGCTTGCACTTGAGAGCTCTAGATGCTTGATTGCCAAAACTTGATGATGGAGTGATGTGATATGAAAACTTGAGATATGAAAATGAGAGAGGAAGGCCTCCTTTTATAGTGATCTAGAGCACACTCCTCTACATGGGCCACCTTGGAGAATTAAATCCCAATTAGGTCCTCACCTTTATAAAATATACCTAGATTAAATACAATTAAAGGATTTACCACTTTGGAACCTAAAACAGCCAACCCGGAGGTGGGAAATTAATTATCCCGAAAGCCACATTAGCGGGAAATGAAAATTTGAAAACCTGGTAGGACGAGGTCAAGGTCAAGGTCGACCTTGACCTAGTCAGCATCAAGCTTGACCCTAACCTAGTCAAGGGCAAGCTCAACCCTGACCTAGTCAGGGTTGAGGTCGACATTGACCTCAGACCCTAACTTTGGTAGGATTTGCAGCAGAGGCTCCCGAATATGCCAAAAACCTAGAAATTGATATCTGAATGGGACTCAGTGTCTAGAACAGATAGAAAATCCTCCGAATGATATGATAAAGGACTAGGAGGTCTCATTTTTGAACCCTATCTAGAAAATAGAGCCATGGAAGAGAGAAAATCAGGAAAGTCCTTAAGACCTTAACCCTATTTTCTACTAGAATGAAGAAATCAAGTATGGGAAGAAGTGGAAACTAGGGAGAAAGCCAAATCCATGCAAAGACCTAATCAAGGTGCTTAACATGACCCCAAACCACTTACTTAGAGGGCTAAACACTCTTATCATGGAAGTGCTTCCATTTTAAGACGATACATTAAGCCCCCACTTTAGCAAGAGTATGGACTCGATGCAAACTCTTGGTAAAAGAGATAAAAATAACAAGATAATCTTATCATAATCTAAGGGACAAAGAGAAATCCCAAGCCCCCAGGGACTCAAGTTTTCATCAACTCTTAGATCATAGATAAGAGAGACATCTCTAAAGAGAGAAAAGGAAAAGTGTGATTACCTCGCCCAATGAGAACTTATGTCCCATTGTGAACCACACAGAAAAAAGGTGCAACTGGAAAGATAGAATTGAACCACCTAGTGAATGTGGCTACTAACTAGTCAACCCATCAAGGATTTATCCTTAGGAATATTCTATTCTATAAGAATAAAACCAAATAAAAAGAGATCCAATCTTAAGGACACTTCTAACCTTAAGGGATCACAATATATGTGCATTTGAAATAGGAGGGATCAAGAGATCCTAATATGAATCCATACTTTAAGGATTAGTTCTTAATCCAAAAAGAAAGGATTGAAAAGTAAATTTAAAGTGTGTCTTCCTCAGGATTTAGCAACTTATGTGTGTTACCTTTAGAAGATTTAGCATGTTTTGAATTTTTTATGAGTGTGTGTGTGTAATAAGTGAGCAGAGCATATGCCCCCATGTTAAAGTCATTGCTAACACTTTAACAGGAGCAATGTCTTTAATGGAAACATAAACAACTCCATTGATTACATTTCCATATCGAGATGCCCCCAGACGAAGACAAATCAAGGGAAATATCACAAAAGCAAATAGAGAACACGAAAGGGATCTACCTACCATGGGGTCAGTATGATCATAAGATAATATAGATGTGATATTATTGCAAATGAATTGACATCATTCCCAAAAGAAATTAGAACTACAATCACAAAGGAGGAAAGATTACGTAAGATATACAAAGGAAAATCTTTTTGGACCATGACATGGAGACCAAAAAGATTTAGTGCTACCATATTGATGCAGGAGCATCCTGGGTGTAAGAGCAATCTTGCATCACCCAAAAATATTTATGTTTTTGAATTCAATAAGGGTTATCTTGTGTAGAGCTACTATTTATGGAAACTTGCTATTTTTAGTAAGTTGGTCATAAATCTCAGAATGTTCTGATTTCACATGTGGAGGTTCATCTCAGTCATATCAGCCTGTCGGTAAAGTTTCATTGACAGATCAAGTCTAGCTTTGTAGATATTGAAGATTTTCGGTATTGGCAGTAGGGTACAGAAACTTTGAACTCAATTTTGAAGGCTTTAGAGGCCCCAAATGAGGTCGAGAATTTGGGTGATGGGCGCTTGCATGATTCAAGCCTATAGAGCGCTTCATGGCATTTCTGAATTGGGGTTGTAATAGTTGATCGGAGCAACTGGCGATGACTTATGGTCTTCAGAAGTCGAGTCACCTGAAATGGCAGAAAATAATTTTCCTTCAAAATTTCTGTTCGGGTTTCAAAATTTATTTTGAGCCAACTTTGATGTAACAAATTGTAAAATAAAATACTTCTAAGCTTGGTCGGCCCTTTGGGCTAAATTTTTGGAACCTTCTCGGGCGGTGGAAATTGCCTATATAAAGAAGGCCTGTAGAGTTGTCTTAGGCATTTCTGGGTAGTAGATCTGGGTAATAATTCAAGGCTTTGTCCTACAGAATATTGTAAGGGAATGCCCATGTGGCTTTGCATATTGTAATTCTAAAATTTTGTAATTCCACATTTGTGGAGATAATAAGAAGCCAATTTTATGTTCTTGCATATTGTTTTTGTTTCTTTGTTTCTATTATGTGTTTGTAGTATAAAGGGGAGCACCCTTCATCACATATCTTGAATCCAAGCAGATTACACAAGGAAACATTTATGAACAATAGCACAATTACAACATAACATTGAACAACGCATAGTAGAATAAAGATACATATAGAGGAATTTAAACAATAGTTTCTATTCCTTCATCACCTTGTACCAACTGAGTAACAAGGATCGTATAAAAGAATCTAACAACATTTAGCAATCACATTACGAGAGAAGCACAGTACAACAGGCAAACACACAACAAAGCTACCATAAAGGACAAACTAGTCAAGCATGCCACCTACTTTCCCCATCTCGTTGAATATCATTTAGGGTAGGTGGGTAACTCACAAGAGGGACTATATCCAATATAGTAGGAATAATAGCCAGTTCCAAACAAGGATCCTCTTGAGAATCACTATGTTCGACACTAGGTGTAAGAGTTAATTGAGATGAAAGCATATTTGGCAAATCAATATCAATGTCAATAGTCTCATATTCATCATTAACATTATCAATAACATCAAGAGTATCTTTGTCATCCAAATTAATCAAAATAGGATCTAAGATATGAATAGAATCATCATAATCATGCATGTGAACATCATATTAGTAACATCTTCTAATACATTATTCATAGGTGTGTCCACAGAAAGTATAGATCTTTTAGCTTTAGCATGAGCACGACGCTTTTTACAACGTTCATTAGCAAATCGGTTACATTTTGATTTATTTGAAATAGGTTGAGAACTAGGAGGAAGAATTGCAGGATCCTTCATAGGTTCTTTAGGAAGATCAATAGGATTATCAAGCATAGGAGGAAAAATCACAGGATCTTTGATAGATTTGGAAGAAGGAACTTGATTAACAGAACTAGAAACCATAGTTAAAGGAGGTATCGAAGGTGTACGTAAAAGACCACAATTAAGATCCATAGGAGGTATTCTTAATTGAAGAATCTTATGATGCTTATAGGCTTGATATGATTGAAAAAGATTATCAGTGTGAGGAGGACAAGAATTGGGTAATGAAGGCCAAAAGAAATCCAAAGCAGCACAATCTCTAGGCCTAGAAGGTTGATATAGACTATGATTGATCATCATCACTTTTCCATCATGAATGAACTTAAGACACTTATGGATAGGTGAAGCAACAACATGCATGGTAGTCAACCAAGGCAAACCTAGCTTAACTTGAAATTGATCAGAAGTAGGAACCACAATGAAGGTAGTGTTCACAAGTTTTCCAAAAAGTTCAACTGGTAAAGTAATAGAACCAAATGAGGGATAAAGAAAACCATTACAAGTTTGAATCCACACATCCAATGTATCATAGCAATCACATTTTAAAATTTTCATAAAAATATTTTCTTCATTGATAACATTGACTAAGAAGGTAGAATCAACAAGACAACCACGAGTGGGTATCTTAGCAATTTTAGCAGTAATGTAAAGGGGACCATCAGGAGCTTTAATATTCTCAGAGTCATCAAAGGTAATAAAAATTTCCCGGGATCTTTTATTCTTGAATTGCTGTCGAATTTTAGGTTGAGGTTTAATTTGAGATTGAGATTGAACTTGAAGTGAAGGTTGAGGTGGAGATATAGGCTTAGCAACATGCTCCACTTGATTAACGACATGATTAAGAGCATCCATCTTTGAATAATACATAATTTCCTAAACAGATGGTTGAGCAATAGTATTAGTATCATGCGTAGGTAAGGGATTCGTATAGATTTGAAGGTTCTGATTAGGAGGAGAGACCGATTGATTCCCACTACTATCCAGATTATCAATAGATAAAGCTTTAGCGTCAATGAGATCTTGGACCTTATGTTTTAAAGAATAACATCTCTCAGTATCATGACCATTTTGATGATGATATTGACAAAAAGCATTTTGATCAAAAGATTTAGATGCAATCATAGTAGGTAAAAGAGGTCGAATAGGAGGTAAAGTAATCGAATTAGTAGCTAACAACCTATTCATAATAGCATGTAAAGTTTTAGAAAGAGGAGTAAATGTACGATTTAATTGAAAACTAGTGGATGTAGAAGTGGTATTATGAGATGCAACAACAACCTGATTAGCAACCGCATTGGTTTGTTTATTTATCTTGACATAATTGTTAAATTTTTGAAACTTGTTTGGATTAGGAGCAGCATCACTCTTATCAACTGGAATAGGAGCCATTGGAGTGTTGCTCTCAAACTGAATCACTTGTAATTGATAATGATGAAGCACTGCACAAAGTTGTTGAAAAGAGGTAAATTCAGTAAGTAGAATCTTATCTCTAATATCCTTTTGCAAATTAGAAATAAATATACGTTGAATATCAATATCAGGAATGGGATAGGACATTTGAGCATGCAAATGCTTAAATCTACCAATAAATTCAGTTAACTTTTCTTTAGCACTTTGTTTACAATGCATTAAATTAGTCAAAGACACCTGCTGGCCAATATTGTTTTGAAATTGTTGAATAAAGGTATTAGCAAGTTGTGGAAATGAATCAATGGAATAAGGAGGCAAGGAACAATACCATTGTAAGGCCTTGTCATGAAAGATTCAAGCAAATAGTTTAGCTAAAATCCTATGGTCATGAGCATAATCACTATAAAGGATTTGGAAGGTTTTAACATGATGAACAAGATCTCCCTTTCCATTATAATTCTCAAGATGAGGCATCTCACCTTGTTGAGGAACAAGAGTTTGAATAATATCCAAGGAAAAAGGACTTCCCATGTCACATGTAGGAATACTAAGCTTGTTTTGAGTTAAGGAAGCAAGTTGTTGTTGTAAGGATGATACAATTTGAGCCAAACTAATGATGGTGGAATCATTAGAGGAAAGAGGAAGAGTAACAACACTAGACACACTAGGTAAAGTGTAAGAAGTTGTAGGAATAGAAGACACAACTGGAGGAACACTAGGAACTACAGTTGAAAGTAGAGTGGAATATGTAAAAGGAACATTATGATATGAAGGTTGTGATGTAGGAAGGGACATGAGAGGAACACTCATAGGAATAGATGGAACTGTCACAATCACCAAAGGAGGAGTATAGATAGGAAGACTAGGTAAAGGATTAGAAGGAGGTTCAACACTAGTGATAGGAGCAGTGAAACCTAAATCTTGAGCTTCTTGAGTTAAAGGTTTAAAATTGGAATGCACAAGATGAGTAATACCATGCAACAGGTTAACACCTTGATCACTATCACAGAGAACTTTCTTAAGAGCCTCTATAGCTTTAGTAGAATCTTGACCATGGTTTTCTTGAAGAAGCCAATTACCCATTTTATCAAGTTTAGTGGAAAGTTTTTGGACTTGTTCAGGAGGAACTCTTAAAGCATCATCTTCATCATGAGATGAGTGAGAAGAGTTTTTCTCCATGGTAGCATTATAATTATGAAGAATCAAGTTATCATCGAGGATTCTAAGGAAAGGAGAAGAGTCAGGCTCAAAGGCACCCATGAGTCTATGACTTCTTCTAATAGGAATATTATAAGTAGGACTAGTGGTAGTAAAGCTCATAAACCAATAAATACAAATGAACTAAACTAAGAACTCATAAAGCATGAATATGAAATCTAATTATCATGCAAGATCAATCAAAAAGGACAAATCTAACAAGATAAAAGGAACATACAAGATAAGACAAAGGGAGATCTAACACCAAAAAGAAAGAGAGTACGCTAGTCAGGTTCACCAAAATGAATAGGGTTAAAATGTATTCAACCTTATTCAAATGTTTTAGGGAAAAATATGAGATCTATTCTTAAATCTAAATTCCCCACAAGGAGATCTGATTTGATCAACCTTGAGGTTAATGCACAATCAAATCAATTTATGGTAGACTATGAAAGAAAGAATAACTCTAATGTTTCCCCTTTATGTTGAAATTGAGTTATATTTGAAATTGAAATAATTGAAGTGAAAATACTAAGCTTGAATTAGGGAAGATCTAGGAAATGCTAAATTCTAGCTTCTGTATGAACTTTCTAAAGATTCTATCACCTGGTCTGGACTGGAAATGTCGAGGCGGACAAAACCCATAAATCTTTTCTCCAAATTCACACAGATCGACTTTGACCTTTTAAAAGGTCAAAGACCACATTATTTATTTGAAGTCTGATTCTAATTATGTTTGTAGATCCTAAAAGATAGCCCAAAAGGTTATCTGAATTCACTCTCAGATCCAAAATCTCGCACCTGTACCTACAAGAAAAATGGTTTTGTTTGTTGTATGGTGGGTTTGCCTTGGTCAAACCCCAGTTTAGGAATTAACCTTGAAATTGAATTGAAATATATTATGCATAAACAACATAATTGAAACAAATCACCTTGCTTATATTGAAGTCCTTGAAGAGGATTTGAATCCTCAAATACACAAGTAGGAATGCTTCAAATGGATGTAGGATATCTTCAATCAATGATATTTTGATCTTCAACACCAATCTTGATTTGATCTTTGCATATGAGAAGGCATGAATGGATGGAGAAGGATGGATCTTCAAGGGGGCTCCAAGGAGATTGAATCCTTCAATAGATAACAATGGAACTTCTTGATGAATGAATTCTTGAACACTTGAATGCTTGAAGACTTGCTTGCACTTGAGAGCTCTAGATGCTTGATTACCAAAACTTGAGATATGAAAATGAGAGAGGAAGGCCTCCTTTTATAGTGATCTAGGGCACACTCCTCTAGATGGGCCACCTTGGAGAATTAAATCCCAATTAGGTCCTCACCTTTCAAAAATATACCTAGATTAAATGCAATTAAAGGATTTACCGCTTCGGAGCCCGAAACAGCTGACCCAGAGGCAGGAAATTAATTATCCCAAAAGCCACATTAGCGGGAAATAAAAATTTGAAAACCTGGCAGGAGGAGGTCAAGCTCAAGTTCAACCCTAACCTAGTTAGGGTCAAGGTCAACATTGACCTCAAACCCTAACTTTGGCAGGATTTGGAGCAGAGGTTCTCGAAGATGCCAGAAACCTAGAAATTGATATCTGAACATGACCCAGTGTCTGGAATAGATAGAAAATCCTTTGAATGATATGATAAAGGACTAGGAGGTCTCATTTCTGAACCCTACCTAGAAAATAGAGTCATGGAAGAGAGAAAATTAGGAAAGTCCTTGAGACCTTAACCCTAATTTCTCCTAGAATGAAGAAATCAAGTGCGGGAAGAAGTGGAAAATGGGGAGAAAGCCAAATCCATGTAAAGGCCTAATCAAGGTGCTTAACATGACCCCAAACCACTTACTCAGAGGGATAAATGCTCTTATCATGAAAGTGCTTCTATTTTAAGATGATACACTTACTTTGTTGTAAGTTTATAAATCCTTTAACAAGGTAGACTATACAAGTCTTTTAGCTTTTAACAGAGTAGACCTTCCACAGGGTAGATCATGATTTGATCATATTTTTTAAAGCCTTAACAAGAAAAACTTATTACTGTAGTAGTGAAGATTTGTGGGTGTCATCCCCATCCCAGTTTTACCTTTCAAGGGTTTCTGGGTTACCAAAATTTATTGTGTTATGTGTAATTTCATGTATGCTGCTTGACATGTTATGTTATTTATAATGATCAAGTTTTGTTTACATGATGCATCAAGTTTTAAGAGTTTAAAAGGATAGAAGTGAGTAATATCCAATTCACCCCCCCCCCCCCCGCTCTTAGTATTACTTTCCCATTTATATTTCCAACATACTAACCATGCAGATAAGAAACCTATTGAAGATGTGAATAGAAGAAATGGAGTAATATGTTATAGATGGAACAAAGTTGGACACATTGCTAGAAATTGCAGATCATAGATCAATCCACCTAGACCAAGATATGGGAACAATGGAATTATTTATCATATATGCAACAAGATTGGACATATAGCAAGCTTTTGCAGAATGAACAATGGAGTTTTTCATCCTAATCCTAACCCTAGAAGTCATGCAAGAAGAAATGAAGATGCAAATAACAGACAAAAAGGATGTTGTAGTAATTTAGATGAAGTGAAGTTTGTTAAAAGCACAGATCAAGGAGACATTTTCAGCATTAAATGTAATCGGAAAGGTAAAGTATCAAATGGTAAGAATGAATCCTTACTTGACCTATCTCAAAGTACTTAATTCTTGAAAATTACAGCAGAATAGGAACTTAGATTAGTGTAGAAGTAGACATATGATGAATTGAGTCTTGCATAGTTAATGCAAGGTATTATATGATGTTCTAAGGCTATGGTTAAGATTGCAAAGAAAAATATTATATTTTGTGAGATCACAAGAAGTTTTAAGTTTTGCAGGTTAATAGAATCAGCGTTTTCGAAAGAAGCGGCAAAACAATTGAATGTGATGTCACATCTAAGTGAGATTGAAATAAAAAAAGGTCATGATCGGTATTATTTGATCATCAAAGAAAATACAAGTGTTAAGGAGATTGAAGAGTAGTGACTGGAAGAGTTTTGCAAGGATTTGGTGAAGAATTTGTGTGTCGAATCTACACAAGCCCTAAAATCATGAAATCAAGGTATTTTACTTGGCAGATCTTTAATCGGTAAAGGAATTAGAGACAATCATGGATGTTTCTTTGATTCACAATGTCAGAGATAAGAATAGACCTAAGATGAAAAGGGAACTAGTAGAACCCTTGGAAGATGATCCTAGGTTAGCTTTATCATCCGTACCAGACATAGTTTTACATTTAGAGAATGTTAGAAGTTATCTTGGATATAAACTAGAGACTATCAGTGATAGTGATTTCACAAAGGAATATTAGAAGATCTATAATCAGGACATGTCATTGATTGTAGGGTTTGAGCACTTGAAAGATAATGAAATCATTAAGTATGCATTACAGTACAAATTTGACAATGAAGAATGTACCAAGATAATCCTAAGAAGAATTCAAAATGGGAAGTTTTGGTCAGATGATAGAGTGATAGATATCACAGCTGATTTGATTCATGAGGTAATTGGACTATCTAAAACTAGAGCCATTCCTTTAAATGAGAAAAACATGAGGAAAATAGTCATAGACAACACAAATTCATCCTAGAATGGTAGAGGAATAGTGATTAGCAAAATACATCAAGATGATGTCAGATACTTGTGTAAGATCCTAACAACTAAGTTTTGTGCTAACTCAAGAGAGGATGACATGGTAGCTACAATGATACATGTGGCTTATTTGATGTGTGTCGATAAATTACAAGTTGATTTATGTGAGATTTTGAGAATTCAGTTGTTTGAGAATTTGGAGAAGATAAAGAAGACTAAGTATTCATAGTTTAGATTCTCATATTTGATCACTTATATGTTTTTTCATTTATTGAGAAGATTTCCTTACACCATTACAAATGACTAGAATGATGGCCAAACTACAATGGAAAGGATTAACAAAGTGTATATGAGGCATGTTATTGATAAAGTAAATGAGAGTGCAGTGTTGGTGATTAAAACTGTAGACTAGGATTTGTGAGTGCACCTAAACCTGTTTTGAAGGCCAAAGACAAACAAATGTCATAGCATATTATCAAATCAAATTCAAGGGTTAGCAAACTAAAATCAAAGCCACCTCAGTTTAAGCTTAAAACGGATGCGCCCATGCACCGTTTGATATGCTTAGATATAGAGGGATGTGGGTGTGCAAACTCAAGCACTTGGAGCATGCAAGATGGATGATTTGAGGATCAAGAAGACCCAAAAATGACACAAAATAGGTATGAGGAACCTATTTTGCCTCAAAGGCCTCAAGAACACACAAATATGCAAAGCTAAATGAAAGAACTAAGATTGATTAAACAAGAAATGAATCTATGTTAATCCATTTAAGCTAATTTAGATGTGGTTTAAGCTTGAAAATGATCTAAAAAAGATGAGCTTTATGCTTATGCTAAAATGAAAATGGCATTATAACTTTGCTATTGAGTTTGAGAGTTGAAGGATGATTTGCCTTAGGAAGTGAGGGTATTTATAGGATTTCTAAGGCTTGGGGTAGGAGGAATGAATGGCCAGGATTGAAATCCTTAAGAGAGGCCAAGATTCACTCAAAGGGAAGCACATGGATTGTGCTAGTTCTCAGCCAATCAGGAGGTGACACATGTCACAAGGTGAGTGGATGAAGGGAAGGGCAAAAAGGAGTCAACAAAGAGGGCTCCAAGCTCATAACTCTCCAAATAAATGCTTGTAAGAGCAATGAATGGGCTTTAAGAGGCTTTGAAGACTTTGGGGAAGCAATAAATGCTTTATGGTTGAGATATTTGGAAGGAAAGACTTTGCCTTGGTTTAGGAAAGTCTTAAGCTTGGTTAGGATTGCACAAAGGTTTAAGGGTAGGATTAGGATTAGATTAGGACAAAGAAAAGGATTAGGATGGGTGAAGAGGGTGGATTTGAGAAGATTCTAGAAGAGTCTAGATTTCTCCTTAGTTTCATGGAATAAAAGTATTCATTCCAAAAGCTTAAGTTCTAGGAATATTTATTAAAATATTTTCAATAAATATGGAAATTAAATATTTAACCTTAATTAAATATTTAACCTTGGGATTAGGGTTAGAAAAGATGGGATTAGCCTTTTAATCGAAATTAAGAAGGGATTAGAAGATTTTGGAAGAGGTTAGTGGTCTTAAGGAAATTGGCCAAGTTTGGGATAAAAAATAAATTAATTTATTTTTGAAGGTTTTTGGTCAATTTATTAATTAAATAATTAATAAATTAGGGATAATGTCCAAATGACATTTTTAGGCTAGATTCCTTAATTAAAGATTCTTAATTAAGAGAGAGGGATTTAATGCCATAAAAATAAATTAATTAATTAAATAATTAATTAATTAATAAATGATGATGTCATCAAGGATTTTCAGAAAACAAAAATAATTTATTTTCTGAAGGATTTTTCGGTGTCTACATTTTGCCCCTCTTTGATGCGATGCCGCAAGTGGCATGGCGTCAAAGACAAGAAAATAAGATGCCGAGGCTAGAATCAAAAGAAGAGGGTATGACGCCTGGGTGGACTAGAAGAAAGAGGAACATGCCCCGGTGGGACAAAATCATGGAAGATGCGCCCAGTGGGACAAGGAGAAAGAGGGATTACGCCCTGGGACAAAGTGTGCCCGGCGGGACGAGGAAGGAAAGGCCTAGGAAGAAAGGGGAGATAAATAACCTCACTTCTAAGAACAAATATGGATGATATGCAAGATGAGATGGAAATGCAAGATGCAAGATGCAGCTGTATGCAAAGATGAAGGATTAATCTATATGATAAATGCAAGGGACCAGATAGCTCCAAGTGCAAACGGGAGTGCACAACCTAGATTTAATATAGCAATGCTAGAGACCTGCCAAGGATACTGGGATCACGAGGCCTTGTCACCAGTGTTGCATAGGACTGATGCTAAACAAACACACAGGGTTGCCCCAACATCACACATGAAGCGCAGAGGCGACATGGCGGAACCGATGCTGAAGGAACCACAAACACACAACTGACTCATAGGCAGAAGCGAAAGATCAAAAGACCTTGCCCCAGATTATCCGCACACGCAGCACACCGTGATATAATGAATCGTGGTGACCCTGGTGGGATAATGAGAAGCCAAAAAGATTAACAAGACCCAAAGGACAAAAATCCAAGATCAAAATGATAACTCCAAAAAGACATCCTTTGCCAAGGAGAGAGATTAGGTTTGATTGATGGTGGGAAGATTGGTTGGACAGGAGGAACGATATATCCTCAAGGACCAGGATGGAAGATTAGGTCGGACAGGAGGAACGATATATCCTCAAGGACCCAGGGGTTGGTGAGAGAATAAGTGTAGTTGTTCGCTGGCAAAAAGCTAAAGTTCAAGGAATAATCAGGATGAGCAAGGATAAGTCGACAATTGATGTTGCCGAAGCACAAGGCCCGAGTGGGACTACAAATTTTTTGAGGCTGGGGATGGGACAAGATATTTGATCAAATGCCGCTGCAGGATGGACAAAGGACTATGTACAACAAGGAGGAATGATATGCACAAGGGATATGTACAGAAGCTCAGGATTGGGGATAGGAAGATCACACTTGGCGAGACTCTCACTAGGACGGAGACAAGAGGGATAAATACAAGGAGGATTGCGCTATACAGGAAAGGGAAAAGGATATGGTACAAGATATGGTACAAAGCTTTGGAATAGGATATGGATTGTAGATGGGTTGGAGGAAGATGGAAGCTGAATGCTTGGAAAAAAGGGGAGATGGAACTGCTGGGAGATTTGTTATGGAATGGAGGATGAGGACGGTAGCTGAAAGGACAACTGAATAGATAAATAGCTCAGTTTACTATGTTGGCACCTGTTTGCCAGGTTTTCACCAACATACTTGTCCAAGGCGCTTGAATTGCCAAGTTTTCATCGTTGGACGATTATTTTCTCTTTCTCTTTTCTTTTTTTACTTTTTTGCTTTTTTGCTTTTTGCTTTTTTGAATGTTTTTGGATTTTCTGATATATGCAGGATCAGGTTCAGGCATAGAACCTCTTCAGATGGATGATGTTGATAGGATCATTCAAGGGCTCACCTTTTGGTGTTGATAGCTGATAGGCTCCGGAGCCAAAGGATGCGGTGACAACATAGGGGCCCAACCAAGTAGGCTCAAACTTGCCTTTCTTTTCTCTATTTGCTAGGACCTTCTGATTTTCTTTAAGGACCATGTCACCGACTTGGAACTATCTAGGATGGACCTTCTTGTTATAACTCCTTTTGAGTCGATTTTGGTATGCAACCAGGTGATCGTAAGCTTGCTGTCTCTTTTCATCTAGCAGATCTAGCTGTGTGAGTCAGGCCACACGATAGTCTTCATTAGTTGTATAGTTCTTCATGGAGACGCGCAAGGATGGGAGCTCAACCTCGATCGGTAGAACGGCTTCAGCACCATATACAAGAGAGTATGGGGTGGTGCCTGTGGGAGTGCGATAGGAAGTGCGGTAGGCCCAAAGGGCGGGATTGATTTGGAGGTGCCAGTCATGACCAGAATCATTGACAACCTTCTTGAGGATTTTCAAGATAGTTTTGTTGGTTGCCTCAGCTTGGCCATTTCCTTGAGGGAAATATGGACTGGAGAAACGGTGATGGATGTGGAGCCTGGCACATAGATCATCTACATGCTGGTTTTCAAAAGGTGTGTCATGGTCTGTGAAGATGGTAGATGGTATGCCGAAGCGGCAAATGATATGATAGAGGATGAACTTGGATATTTGGATGCCAGTAGTTAGGGTGAGCGGAATCGCTTCAACCCATTTGGTAAAGTACTCTGTGGCTGTTATGATATACTTATGTCCATCCGAAGAGAGGGGGGTGATCAAGCCAATGAGGTCGAGGCCCCAACATGAAAAAGGCCACGGTGGTGCAATAGGTTGTAGATCCTGTGTTGGTGCATGTATCAAATTGGCATGCTGTTGACATGGGAGACATTTCTTGACAAATTCACATGCATCATGTTCCATTGTTGGCCAATAATATCCAACTCTAAGCAGCTGCTTTGCTAGAACCATGCCACTCATGTGGGCACCGCAAATTCCAGCGTGAACTTCTTGTAAGGCCAGGACGGCCTTGTTTGAATCTAAACATCTAGATAGGACATTGTGATACCCGCGACGATATAGGGTGTTGGCTACAAGAGTGTAGCAGGAAGCTCTGCGAATAAGGTTTTGGCGTTGGTTATTGGTGAGATGGGGAGATATGATACCATTTTTTAGATATGCATGGATGTCATGGTACCATGGGGATTGGGGACCAACCAAGACACACACCATGTTCGCATCGGCGTTCTCATAAGCTGGTGAATGTAGCTGCTCGACTAGAAATTCATACTGTGATGCATCTCGTGGTATTTCCAATAAGGATCCGATGGTTGCCATTGCATCTGCTGCTTTGTTCTGAAGCCTTGGGATCTGATTGAATTGTAGATGTAGGAAATGCTCTTTCAGTTTATCCACTAGTTGCTTGTAGGGTAGCAATTTGTCATCCTTTGTCTGATATTCATCTAGGACTTGTTTGATAATCAGCTGTGAATCTCCAAAGACTTGTAGTTCTGTGATGTTCCATTGGATAGCTGTTCTGAGACCTAAGATGAGTGCCTCATATTCTGCAATGTTATTGGTACAGGGGAATCCCAACTTGAATGATTTTGGAATATAGTCACCTTGAGGTGTGACGAATAGGATTCCTGCTCCAGAGCTATGGGATGTGTTGGAACCATCAAAGTATAGTTTCCACATGGGCTGCTCTTCAATCATGCATAAATGTTCATCGGGGAATTCCATGATTAGTGGATAGGCATCCACTAGTGGTGCTTCTGCTAGTTGATCGGCAATGACTTGCCCTTTGATTGCTTTGCGATCTACATACTGAATGTCAAATTCACTGAGTAACATGACCCATTTTGCCATACGGCCTGTGAGGGTTGTCCTTGATAACAGATACTTAAGAGGGTCCACCTTTGATATGAGCTTGATTGTGTGGCTAAGCATGTAATGTCTAAGTTTTTGAGTGGCAAAGACCACTGCTAGGCATGCTTTCTCCATGGGTGAATAGTTAAGCTCATAGCCCACAAGAGTGCGACTGATGTAGTAGATAGCTCGTTCTCTATTTTCATCATCATGCTGTGCTAGGAGTGCCCCTAGTGTTGTAGCTGTTGTTGAGATGTAAAGGATGAGTGGGCATCCTGAAACCGGTGGTACTAGGATTGGAGCATTAGCTAGATACTCCTTGAGCTTATCAAAGCTTCTTTGACATATGGGATCCCACTTGAAGTTGGTGTCTTTGCATAAGAGATGTGAGAATGGTTGGCACTTGTCTGCTAGTTGCGAAATGAACCGCTGAACTGATTGAAGCTTGCCCTGTAGGCTTCTGAGCTGTTTGAGATTTCTTGGTGGAGGCATCTCTGTTATTGCTTTTACCTTTTTAGGATCGATCTCTATGCCTCGTCTAGAGACGATGAAGCCTAGAAGCTTGCCAGATGTAACACCAAAGACACATTTCTTAGGATTAAGCTTTAAGCCATAATGATTCAGACGATCAAACACACGTTCTAGGATGTTGAGGTGTTCATCTCTTGTTTTAGATTTTGCAAGGATATCGTCCACATAGTCCTCAAGGATCTTGTGGATCATGTCATGGAAGATCGCTGTCATTGCTCACTGATATGTTGCTCCTGCATTCTTTAGCCCAAATGGCATCATGTTGTAGCAAAAGGTACCCCATGGGGTTGTGAATGCTGTTTTATGTTGATCTGCTTCCGCTATATGAATTTGGTTGTAGCCTGAAAAGCCATCCATGAGTGATAGCATTTCGTGACCCGCTGTGAGGTCTACAAGCATGTCTATGTTTGGAAATGGGAAGTCATCCTTAGGGCATGCCTTGTTCAAGTCCCTGAAATCAGTACAGATTCTGATGTCACCAGAAGGCTTTGTGACTGGCACCATGTTAGAGATCCACTCTGAATAATCTATTTCTCTGATGATCTTAGCTTGGAGGAGCTTCTCAAGCTCTACTTTAACGAGCAATGCTACCTTTGGATGCATTTTCCTTAGCTTCTGCTTCACTGGCTTGATGTTTGGATCTACTGATAGATGATGAACAACAAGGTTTGGATCAAGCCCAGGCATGTGGGCGTATGACCATGCAAAGTTGATGATGGATTCCTTAAGCAAGGCACTGAAAGCGATTTCTTCTCCTTCTGTTAGGTTGACTGCAATGTAGGTGATCCTTGGACATTCTTCTGTTCCCAAGTTGATTGGCTTGGTTTCCTCTATGATGATCGGTGACTGCTCTGGTCTATAATCTTGGATAGGGGGAAGAGGCAAGGCTTCATCTTCTAGCGCCTGAATTGCCAGGTTTTCACTAGAAGATACGCCCTTTATTTTTACTATTTTGGAATCAGAATGTGCCCCAAGGGGGTTTTCACATAAAGACTCATGATGTTCTTTTGCTATTTCATTTTTGCGACTAAAGCTTGCCTCTTCCCCAAAATATCCTTCTGGGTGAAGCTGATAGACAGAGGTTGATGTTGGATCCTGATTGCTTGCTGGACCTGATGCCCCCATGAATTCTAGGAGTGCTTGTGCGCTTTGGAACTCGTCGATGTGTGCGATGCTTGGTTGGTCCCAATCTATGAGGTCAGGGTTTGTGAGGGGAAGATCTATGAGGTTAATGGAGAGTTGTTGGAGAACAGAAGTCCCCAGGAGGGTGTCGTCGGCAAAGATATCGTCGTAGGATCGGATGTCTTTCTCTTCAGGGATGTCTTCGATTTCCACAAGGTCATCCTAGCTATTTGAAAAGTTCACGTTGGTCATGTTAGTGTCCGCAGTTATGGTATTGGGCTCTTGTTCAAGCAGGCGAGGGGTATTAAAGCCAAGTCCTTGCTATTCTGGATTTTGGGATGGTATGATAGGAAACAAATTTCCATCCTCTTGTGGTCCTAGACCACCACCTTGATAATTATAGTGTTCCGTGACATTCTTGTAGGGGATTGGATATTTCTCTTTGAAGTACTCAAGAAGTTGTGTGTCACGTGATGGGGGATCTTTGTATAACCATTTGTTAATATCTGGATCCATTTCTTTGCTGTTGATGGTACCATGAGACTCAAAAGTCATATTTCCTATCTGCTTGAGCTTATGATGTTCCTTAACAGGCTTGTTTTGACAACTTGGGTGCCCTTGAGTATGTGGATCACGTAGAAGAGCTCCTACAGCAAATGCATCACTGAGGCTGTATTCACCACAACCCTAGTTGTTGATCTTGATGGATGATAAGGTGGAAGAAAGGATGGTCTCTGGATCGCGATGGGATCGGGATGAGCTAGCAATAGAAGTACCAATATCAGTTCCAGGACAATGGGTAGAATGAGGGAAAGATGCTTCCATCGCAAGGCAGTATGCCAAGGGGTTAGGGTCAGCGTGGATGGTAACCTCAGTGCCTTGATGTGGAAACTTGATGCACTGATGGTAAGTAGATGGTACGGCCTTAATGGAATGGATCCATGGACGACCGAGGAGGATATTGAACGGTAGGTCAAGATCAACAACGTGGCAGAGAGTATCTTGCGTTGCTAGGCCTAGCTGGATAGGCAAAGTCATAGTACCTTCAGAGGTACGCTCCAAGTTATCATATGCTTTGATAGTGATTTGCTCATGTTGTATGTCGGCCTCCATGAACCCGATCTTCTTGATGAATTTTAATGTGCACAAGTTGAGGGCTGAGCCATTATCTACTAGAACTCGTTTGATGGCAAAATCTCTGACCATGACAGCAATGCGAAGAGGGAGAGTATGGTCCAGAGCGACATCTGGTATATCAGATTCTTTGAAGGACAAGGCACATGCTGCTGATAGGTGTCCCACAAGAGTTTCAAACTGAGTTGTGTTAATGTCCGTGGGGACATGGCCTTCTTTTAGAGCTTTGTCTAGGATCTCCTGATGAATGGGTGATGTGCGGAGCAAATCCAAGATAGATATTTGGGCTGGCATGTTCCCAAGATGCTCTATGATATTGTATTGTGCTCTTGGTGCATTATGCTGTGTTGCGCATGTATTTGATGCTGGCCTGGTGTTAGACTGTGCTGTGGATGCAGTAGATGTTGGCCTTGGAGGAGCAGCTGACCTCGGAGGAGCACCGGCAACAGTTATCCTACCACTGCGGGTAGTTGCAGCACATTGTCGATCCGGCCCTCTGACGTGGATGGTATTGATGGTGGGCTCATCTTGGATGGGCTCAACTTGAGTTATGCATCCGACATACTTGTCATAGTTGATGTAGGCCACTGTGTGATCTTCTTGCTTGCCTTTGCCATGATTTTGGGGCTGATTGGCGTTGGCTTGATTCTTCTCGGTATCGTGTTGAGGGAACACATTTTGATATATTTGCAAACCGGCGTTGGGTGAAGCTTGAGCTGGTGCATCAACCTGGATTTCCTTGCGATCAATGAGATCTTGGATGTAGTGCTTAAGCCGCATGCACTTCAATGTTGTGTGCCCCTTCACACGATGGTAATCACAGTATTCATGTTCTTTATAGCAATCAGACTTTGGCGCGTTGTCATCCTTCTGTGGGATGGGCGGATATGTGATCATATTTGCCTTGGCTAGCCGATAAAAGATCTGATCCAGAGGCTCACCCAAAGGTGTGAAAGTCCTCTTTGGATTGTTCTGATTGTTGGGTTTGTTCTGCCTTGGGGCAACGTTAACTGTGTTAACAGGATTGCCTTGACGTGCTGGCTGTTGCTGTTGGTATTGCTGCTGATACTGTTGCACAGGTGGTTGATGAGCTTGAGGAGGCTGCTGATAAATAGGTGCTTGATATGCGGGAGCTGGTGGTTGCTGATAGATGGGCACTTGTGGCGGTTGGTATGTTTGAGCTGGTGTAGGACTAGCCACAACGAATTGTACATTCTTAGTGTCAGTAGCCCCATTTGTAACAACATTCTTGTTACGATTCCAGTAACGGGATTTATCATTGTTGGGTTTGTTTTTGGAATCATCCTTGAAGTGACGAATAGTGCCTTCGTCTAGGAGAGCTTTCTCGATGCCTATGCCTTTTCTCTTGATGTCTTGGTATGTCTGGAGACAGTTCATTCGCATGTGATGGGATAGCTTTGGATGCAGGTTATCAATGAAGATCTTTGTTAGATGCTTCTCTAGCAGCTGATATGATAACCTGGTTGTAAGATTCTGCCATCTTTGCAAGTATTCTGCAAGGCTTTCTCTGTCTTTTTGCTTTGAGTTGCATAGGTCTAGCAAGGATAACTCATTCTCCACATTATGGGCATAGTGTGTGATGAACTTTTCAGAGAGTTCAGCAAAGGTTTTTATTGTCCCATGTGGTATTTTGTAAAACCACTCAACAGCAGTTCCTCCCAAGCTTTTGGGAAACAGGCGCAGGAGATAGTTATCACTGTAAGCCACTTCTTGGCACGCCATGTAGAACTCTTTGATATGGTTTACTGGATCTCCTTTCCCCCGATACTTATCGAACTTGGGCATCTCAAAATGCTTGGGGAAAGGGATAGTTGCTATGGACCGATCGAAGGGATATGAGCACACCTCTTCAAACTTGTATGTTTTATTCTCTGTTCCACTTTGTAGCTCTTTTAGAGAATTTTTCATTGCTTCCCACTCAGCATTGAGTGGCGAGGGAACTGGAACTTCTGCTTGTGATGGAAGCTGTGGAACTGGATATGGCGCTTGCTGTGGATAAATGGGTTGGAACTGATTTTGGGGCAATGTTTGTTGGGGATATTGCTGGTGTGGCATAGGGGGATATTGATATGGGACCGCTTGATGTTGTTGGGCTACTTGCTGTTGTTGAACTGGCGGTTGTTGTGGGACTGCTTGCTGATATTGGACATTTGAAACTTGTTGTTGTGACTGATGGGTGGGAACTTGTTGTTGCTGGGGGATGATAGGGATTTGTTGCTGAGGCTAATAGCAAGGGACTTGCTGTTGTTGAGGAATGATGGTCATTTTCTGAAAGGGGACATGTGGCTGCTATGGGGGAGGCTGTTGGAATGATGCCGCTTGCGGGTATGATGGTGGTAGTTGCTGAGGTTGGCTTTGGATTTGGCTGATATATGCTGGGTGCATGCCTGCGTTACTTAGAGGCGGAACAGATGTGGGGAAGCTAGAAGCAAAGGGTGATGGGGTAAGATAGCTGGGGAAAGTTGGCTGTTGAGGTGGTGGAACTTGGTGGAAGGTATTTGGGTTTTGGGATGAATAACTTGAAGCTGGCGGTGTTTGGGGTAGTTGCTGTTGTGCTGCTTGGGCGAAGGCGGTTTGTTGACTTGAAACCATAGATATAGGGGATTGAGATGGGATCCCCCATGCCTTCATTTCTTCTTGTGTAAGGCCCCACTAAGAGCTTGTGTTAGGGTGCACTGCAGCGGATGATGGAATGGTAGGAGCAATGGGAGCTTGGGACACGAATGATGGTTGAGAAAAAGGAGCTTGTTGAGGTTGTGGTTGAATGGATGCTTGTGAGGAGGAAAATGAAGGAAACACCCAAGAGAAAGATGAGGTTGGAATGGGGAGCGATTGCGCCAACCCCAAAGAAGAAGGTACGGGTGCTTGGAGAGTGAAGGGTGACGATGCTCCTTTGATGGTGAAAGGCGTTGCTTGACTTGCGGATGGTGGTGAAGCTTTTGGTGTAAAAGCTTGCGTGAGAGGTGGAAGCTGACTTTGGGTTAAGCGTTGGATTTGGGCTTGGGCAGCCATAGCAGATGATGAAGCAAAAGGGGTATGAGATGGAGCGGATGGCGCTGCAGCTTGTGTTACAGGACTGGTGAGGCTTCCTTGCAAGAAAAGGGGAATGGTGGAAAGCTCTTGGGATGTTTGTATGATAGGATCGGGGAATGATTGGACAAATGGAGAATACGCTTGGGCTGGAACTTGGATAGTTTTGATGGGGATGCGTGGATAGAGAGATGGTGGGATGGAGGTACTTTCTAGCAGGTAGTGAACAAACGTGCTTTGCTGATGTTGTGGTACAAGGGCATTGGTTGCTGGTGGGCTTTCTGGAAGATTTGCAAATGCTTGGTTTGCCAAGGGGGATGAAGGGATGTTTGGATCTTCACATGGGTTACTGGCTTGGATTTGGGGATTGTAGGTCATCATGGCGTTGGTGAAAAGTTTGGGATCGGATGAGGTTGTTGGTGGATAAGGATTCATGCTTCTTCTTTTCCGAGATCTGGTCTCAACAGGCATGGAGATGCAAGTGCTAAATGTATGCAAGATGTTTGGCTAAAAGATGTTGATGGATGCAAAGCTGATGAACTTCTAAAGATGATGACTTCTAAGATGCAAATACAAGGATGGATCAAGATGGCGATGATGGAAGCTGGATGGAACTGATATGGATCAAGATGGTGGAGGAAAGATAGGTTGCTGGTGGAAAGTTGGTGAAAGATTACTGAGTGGTCAACAAATGAGCTGTTGTTTTTCCCAAATGGAGGATCAGAGATATGATGGGGTCAACCTAAGATAGACTGATGATCTTCGGTCAAATGGTTTCTTATTAATACACTCCAATCTCTTGCTCGAGATGATGGCTATGCAAGGACAAGGTTTGATTTCTTTATGACAACACGTTGTGCCAAAAAGAGGATGATGGTCTCTGATCTTGGATATAGGATAGGAACAACTCAAAAGGTAGAACACTAAGTGTTGGTGGAACTCTAGATTTGGAACAAAGGATGATGGATCTGCTGGAAAGATATGGAAAGCTGATGGGGGGATGCTGGTGGAAAAGGTTTTGAAGGGTGAAGGGACAATGCTCTATCTAAAGGGATAATGCAAACGACAAGGATTGATTCTAGAACGCTGGTAGGAAGATGAATGCAAATGCAACTTTATGATGTTTTGAAATGCAACTAAAGTTTTGATGCTGATGAAAAGGATGAAACTAGGATGAAACTAAGATGCAAGGCTGTTGAGACAAGATTTCAAGATCTGAAGATGGAACAAGACATGAACAAGGAATTGGCTAATCTTCTGGCTCAAGTTTGACAAAGTGATGGTTAACTCGAAAACGGAAGGCGAATTGTTTGATGCGGGCATTATGGGAAATGTTCTCAAGTCTGGTTTGGGACTTTTCCTCTGCTTGGGTTGCTTGGATAATGGATTGATAGGTCTTGGTGTTCTTCTTGATAACTTTTTGCTCTTGATAGGCTTGGGATTTGGGCAACTTCGCTTTAGGATGTTTGTCCTTGCTGGGCATTACTTGGAAAAGAGGCTTCTGATTTTGAGGCAAAGGTTTCCAATGGCAAAGGTTAAAGTCAAAGCAATCTCCGCAAGGGACAAAGCAACCCTACGGGATACAAACAAAGGCAACTGACTCTGACAAAGCTTTGAAAGTGTATGTTTTAACAAGTGTTTTCACGGAGTCTTTGACTGTCAAGCACTTCAAACAGATCTACCTAAGGAAGGTGAGTATCAAAATCGCTTGCCCACAGCTTGGTATCCCCCAGAAGGGAATACAAATGGTGAGTAATCTTGAGGCGACCCGGTAAACCCCTTGGAATCGGTCCTTGCACAAGGATTTTGATACTTTCGGATGTAGATAGGGTAGCCTCTATTTTATCAGGTTTTTAATAGTTCTGTGGTGTCTCCATACCCGGTTATGCTGATCATTCGTGACTCACTTAAGAGCCTTGCCAATTATGCTGGGGGAGAGGAATGTTTACCATCCCCAGACACGTGTTTGGTACGAACGCCCGGCGATTAGGAGATGTAAGTGATTCTTTTGGTATTCACTTATTTGTATACCGGTCGGGGGGGATACCGGTTTGAGGTCGTTCTCCGAGGAGGAAGCGCTTCTCCTTGGACAAGCCTCGCTAAAAGTAGAACAAGTGAACTTGTCCAAGTTCAAATGTTCCACGTTGCTTACTCTAACAAGGTTTATGCAAAAATTGAAAAACTCCTACATGCACATCAAGCAGATTTTGTTCATTTTCCCAAATTTGATTAAGTGATGTTTGAACTTTGAAATGAAGACACTCGTGATTAGCTTTTGATTTGTTTCTTTCCTCAAAATGTAAATGAATTGAACGTTTGCAAGTTCTTTCCTTTTGTGCATTCAAGATTTGATTAGCGAGTTGTCTTAAGAACTTTGAAAAAGCTTTGTTTTGTCCCTTAGATCACTCAAGATTGAATTTGTTTGCTTACTTTGGAAACTGAAACAGATGAGGGAATAGAGTTGTTTGTTCCTTTAGTGCATTCAAGATTTGGTTTGATTTTCAAATTGACAATGACACTCTAGGACCTAAGTTCATTTCCTTAATGTCATTCAAGATTTGAGTTTGACTTTTGCTGTAAAAGAAATGAAAAACCAATTCCAAGCAAAAAATAGAAAGCGACACTGTCCAGCTTATAGGCGACGCTGGAAAGTGCAGAGGCGACATTTAATTCCTGCAGGCGACATTCTGTACCTCAAAAGGCGACAGATAAAAAATGCAGAGGCGTGATTTCTTTTGTTACAGGCGTGATTTCTTTACATGCAGGCGACAGAAGAAGAATTCTGGGACGTAACAGAAATTGTCGATCACAGGAAAATCTCAGTTATGCAGGCGTGAAAACAGAGCTCACAAGCATGATTTCTTTCCGCAAAGGCGTGATTTCATTGCATGAAGGCGTGACTGAAATGTTTGTAGGCGAGATTTCTTTTGTTGAAGGCGACATTTCTTTGTTTGAAGGTGACATTTAATTACTGTAGGCATCATTTCTTTTCATGAAGGCGACATTTCTTTATTTCCTGCAAAATACAAGCATATAAAGCATAATTTCATCAAGATGATTGTGGTTTGACTCCCACCGGGCGTGCCAGAATGTAGACTAGAATTTGTGAGTGCACCTAAACCTGTTTTGAAGGCCAAAGACAAATAAATGTCATAGCATATTATCAAATCAAATTCAAGTGTTAGCAAACTAAAATCAAAGCCACCTCAGTTTAAGCTTAAAACGGATGCGCCCATGCACCGTTTGATATGCTTAGATATAGAGGGATGTGGGTGTGCAAACTCAAGCACTTGGAGCATGCAAGATGGATGATTTGAGGATCAAGAAGACCCAAAAATGACACAAAATAGGTATGAGGAACCTATTTTGCCTCAAAGGCCTCAAGAACACACAAATATGCAAAGCTAAATGAAAGAACTAAGATTGATTAAACAAGAAATGAATCTATGTTAATCCATTTAAGCTAATTTAGATGTGGTTTAAGCTTGAAAATGATCTAAAAAAGATGAGCTTTATGCTTATGCTAAAATGAAAATGGCATTATAACTTTGCTATTGAGTTTGAGAGTTGAAGGATGATTTGCCTTAGGAAGTGAGGGTATTTATAGGATTTCTAAGGCTTGGGGTAGGAGGAATGAATGGCCAGGATTGAAATCCTTAAGAGAGGCCAAGATTCACTCAAAGGGAAGCACATGGATTGTGCTAGTTCTCAGCCAATCAGGAGGTGACACATGTCACAAGGTGAGTGGATGAAGGGAAGGGCAAAAAGGAGTCAACAAAGAGGGCTCCAAGCTCATAACTCTCCAAATAAATGCGTGTAAGAGCAATGAATGGGCTTTAAGAGGCTTTGAAGACTTTGGGAAAGCAATAAATGCTTTATGGTTGAGATATTTGGAAGGAAAGACTTTGCCTTGGTTTAGGAAAGTCTTAAGCTTGGTTAGGATTGCACAAAGGTTTAAGGGTAGGATTAGGATTAGATTAGGACAAAGAAAAGGATTAGGATGGGTGAAGAGGGTGGATTTGAGAAGATTCTAGAAGAGTCTAGATTTCTCCTTAGTTTCATGGAATAAAAGTATTCATTCCAAAAGCTTAAGTTCTAGGAATATTTATTAAAATATTTTCAATAAATATGGAAATTAAATATTTAACCTTAATTAAATATTTAACCTTGGGATTAGGGTTAGAAAAGATGGGATTAGCCTTTTAATCGAAATTAAGAAGGGATTAGAAGATTTTGGAAGAGGTTAGTGGTCTTAAGGAAATTGGCCAAGTTTGGGATAAAAAATAAATTAATTTATTTTTGAAGGTTTTTGGTCAATTTATTAATTAAATAATTAATAAATTAGGGATAATGTCCAAATGACATTTTTAGGCTAGATTCCTTAATTAAAGATTCTTAATTAAGAGAGAGGGATTTAATGCCATAAAAATAAATTAATTAATTAAATAATTAATTAATTAATAAATGATGATGTCATCAAGGATTTTCAGAAAACAAAAATAATTTATTTTTTGAAGGATTTTTCGGTGTCTACAAAAACATTTCATAATTTGGTAACTAGTAGATCCAGGATCCCATAGTCTATTGTAGAGAAGTATAAAAATGAGATATGTTTCATGGTTGATACTGACTTTACTTACATTGAAGTAGTAGAACCTAGATTAGAGTTCATAGACCCTCTTGGCTATGAAATATCTGAGATTGAGATAGAAGAGTATGTGAATAGGTTACTTAAGTGCAAAGTGGATACTCATAGTAATAGGTTTGGAACTTTTGAGGAGAATTTCAACTCCGCAAAGGCTATACTTGAAGAGAAGCAGTCAAAGAAATGAGTTGAGTGTACAATTAAGAGAATTCTAAAAGATACAGGAATGACTAAGTAGGAGTTCTTGGTAGCCAAGCATACAGCAGCAACAGTTAGAGGAATTGGACAAAAGGAAGTTTTGTTTGTGCCACCTTTATCATCAATTGCAGTATAGTAAGGAGAAACACTAGTGAAGGTGAAAGTGGAAGAAATAGAGAAGGATCAAGAAATAAGAAAATCCACTAGGTCAACCTCCTCCACACCTAGAAAAAGAGTAAAAGAGATTGCTACTGGACTAGGAAAGAGGCAAAAGACCTTGGTGTCACCAGTTCCAAGGAAAATTGTAAGAACCAAAGATGATGAAAACACTTCCATTAAGAAGAAAACTTGGAAGCCTAAAATTGAAAAGGTTAATGAACAGATAATTCAAGATGGAGACTTCACAAAGATGAACAAATATTATGATCTCTATGATTATGCAGAGAGATTGAATCTAGAAAATGTAGTAGTGAAGCATATGATTTTATCTGATAAGAAGTTTGATACAATTCAGGGTAAGATACCTAATGACTTATACAAGAAACTTGTGAATACAAAGAAGAGAGCATCAAAGGAAGACATAACTATTAGAGAAAATCTTGTAAGAAAACTTTGTGATGTGAGAGATGATAAACACTTTAAGAAAATCATGAAGGCTCTAAAGACTCACCTAAGAACCAAGAAGAGAACTATTCAGATTATGAGAGGTAAATATGAAGAAATTAATGCAAAAACAAAGCAAGCAATCATTAAAGTCATGGTAGAGTATGTTGGAGAACCATTAGTTGCAGAAAAATCCAAAGATCAAGTAGAAGAAGTAGAACAAGAGGATATTCCCTCTCCACCAGCCATAAATATTGAGGATGAAGCTATGAATGTTAAAGGAGCTAAGATCACCTTGGATAGTGATGATAACTTATTCAAGAATCCTGAAAAAAATGTTGACAATTTGGCTTTTGAAGAACTAGATAGTGGTAAAGGAGAAGAGGAGACAGAAGCCAAAGTGATAGAGAAGAAAGCACCTGTTCCTACTCAAGAAGAAATTAGTCTTACACCTGAGACTGGAAAGAAAACTCAGCTTGGATCTATGATTAAATATTTTGGAAAGGAAGTAGATGATGATGATCAGATGGAATTGATCACATCCTTGAAAAAAGTCATAGGAAAGAACAAGAAAGTAAAGAGTCTTGAAGGATGCCTAAAGGAGCTTAATGAGAACTTACATGGCATTCTAACTACATAGATTGTAGAAGTTGACCCTCTGGAGAGAGAAAAGAAAGTGATGAACACTTTTGATGATGAGTTTACCAACTTATCTGAGATAGCAAAGGTAAATGCACAAGCATCTTATGAGGCAAACACTTTTGAACATTAGTCAGAATATTAGGAATGATATCAATAATCTTGATATATGTATTAAGGATTTGAGGAAGAATTTAGAAAAAGGTAAATCTATGTACATTTAGTGTACAAAATTAGAGACCTTGGTAGCAAAGGAAGATCAGAAGATGAAGATGAAGGAAGTAGAAATTCAAAATGAGACAAGCCTTCTTTCAAGCCCCAATATGAAGGTATTTGATATTGAGAAGAAGATTCACAAGATATATAATGAAATTGGAATTTTTCAAGATGACAAGGATAGGAAAATGATAAGATTCACTCTTTTAAGAGAGCACATTTCTATGAAATTAAGCATTATTGAAGGGCAACTAGAAGAATGTCTTTCAGCCAAGATATCTTTTCAGAAATTCAGTTTTGAGAATCTCCAAGCATGCGAGATTGCATCTTATGGATTGTACGCACTACTCAGTGTGGAAAATTAAATTAAGAAATCATGGGAGAAAGAGTTAGAGGTAATAAAGATTGATTTTGCAGATTGTGTTGCAAGCCTACCACCTTTGCAATATTGAATCAAGGTATAACTTTTTGAATAGAGTTTTGTAACCCTCCTTACCTTTTTTGTCATTGTTGTCAAAGGGGGAGAGATATATAGAAGAAATTTGATAAAGATTCATACTCTTAGGGGGGGTACTTTATAGAAATAAGATTTCTTGGATTCATAAGGACAGTATATACATATTTTGTATTATGGCCACAATTTTGAAATTTTGGAGTCTAGGACTTAGCCAATTTTCTCATATGTTGCCACCAATGAAAAAGGGGGAGATTGTTGGAAATTTGGATGAGTTGGTTACATAGATGTTGTCATTATGGAAACATATGATCTACATGAAGATCACACAGGTCAGAAAGCTAGTATGTCAGAGCACAATGCAAAATTATATAAGTATGAGACAGTGTGTTTTTGCCAGTGAACCCGAAGATAGTTTTGTTTGGTGATGTTGATTAGAGTAATTTTAGTTCTTTCACACTTGAACATAGATACTATGGTGACTATTGAAGACTCACCTCAAAGCGCAAGTTAGTACGACATGTACGGAAGAAGTTATGACAGTTTTATTGAAGATAGTGTCAAGCCGACAGGACATAATATGAACATAGAATTGATAAAGAGTTAAGGGATTATTTTGTTTATCAAAATAATGACTTAAAAATATAAAGGGATGACATCCTAGATGATAACCCTTGGGTAAAGATATTTTGTAATATGCAAGCTGACCGAAAGAGTTATTAGCCTTAATAACTTGTATAAATGTAATTGTAAAATATAGTGATAAGATGCGAAATATGATGTATATGTAATAGTGATAATGAAAGAGAGGCAAAGAGATATTGATGCAAGTAGTATAAGGTTATGTACCTTGACCTCTTTTGTAATCAATAAATATTGTATATTACTTGTTTGGGTAGTGGGCTCATCTGGTAATCGTATTTTGTACTCCCAACTCCTAACAGGGTTGAGGCCTCTAACAAGGCCTATAGTCCCTTAATTAGGACTGAGACACTATATACATGTAATAGGCTCCTAAGAGGGTCAACATCCTTAGCAGGATACTTTTGATTAGTGGATCTTTGTGGTACCATCCCCACCGGGGTTTTCCCTTGGCCAGGGTTTCCTCTAGAACAAATAATGTGTTGAGTTCTTTTGTTTTATTGCTATGCACATTGTTTAGCTTACTATGTTATCCATGCATTAAGATTATTTTTTATATCCATAATTGGGAAAAAGTAAAAGTTTGTAGAATAATGATTCACCCCTCCCCCCCTTCTCAGTATTCCCTATTTCTAACACTTCCCCTATCTAATATTCACTAAAGCAAGATGCATGTTGCATCAATTCAAGGATTCATTATAATATCTATTTTGTGAATTGATACTAGTGTTCACTCTTTAGGTGATCCCCGATGTTTTGAAAATGTTTATGTATACAATGAGATATTAGTACATGTTAGGTATGATTCATTTCCTAAATAAAATTTTCAGGAGTATGTGTATTTTTCATTGTTTTCAAAGAGGGAGATTATGCAATTGATTATAGAGGGAGAATAAAGATATTCATTATTACCGAGAAGAAATGTAAGAAATGAAGATTGTTGATGAAAACAAAGAGGAAGAAGATGGTAAAGTTTAGAGGGAGTGAGAACAGAACTAAGATATTAGAGTATTTCCATCATCAATTGATAGTGTTGCCATCAATACCAAAGAGGGGGATTGTTACTACAACTAATGATGATGTTGATGAAGACTTAGATCAAGGTATACAAGATTATAGAAGGATTAGATCAATTATTATATTGTCATTGATGTCAAGAAAATGGTTTCTGGTTTATATTGAGTTGTCATATCATTCGTAGTATGATATAAGTTGAGTGAGTTAAGGAAAAAGAGGAAGTGAAAAGTTGAGAAGTTGAAGAGCTTAATTGGGCCGCTAATATAGATCAAAAAATGATAAGGTTATATTGATTTAGTTGTTTTCTACTTTACATTTGATTATATCAAGTTAGTAAAGGAGATCAGTCAAGTCGATAAATAAAATAGTTTGGTTACCGAATAGGAATAAGTTATTTGGTAAAAGGAAAGTTATATTTGGTAAAGAGAAAAGGAAGCCAAGACACTGAGTGAAAGGAGTTAGTTACCGAGTAGAGCAAAAAAAATTTTGATTGAAGGAAAAGGAGTTATCCACTGAGCAAGGAACAAAAATTGATTACGAGGATCAAAATGACATTTAATGATAAGTCACAGTGATCTGGAAGATTCCAAAGATGGGGAAGAGTTAGTTGAAGAGATCTGCAATCAAGAAAAATCAAGGTTATAATCTATGGTAAAGATCTAAGAGGCAAAAAGTGAAGGTACAAGTTCCAAGAAAAGTTCAAGTTCTGAGGTGATGGTAAAATCTTTTACTGAGTTCCAAATTCATTGAATCAGTTCAAGAGGATGATATAATGATTGAGAATAAACAAAGGAAAATGTAATAGAGGAGATAAAGAGGAAAAACAAAGTCTATATAAAGGATGAATTGAATGCAAAACAAGTTGGTGAGTTGAAGTGTGGATGTGTAACAGACTGATGCAGTTAAGAAGAAAAAGGTTGAAATCAAAGTCTCAAAGAAGAGATTGATGAAGTGTTAAGGCCAGTGAGTAGTGATGGAATGAAGTGAAGACAAATAGTGAACAAGGGATTTGACTAAGTAAGAGGTAGTCACAGATTTATAGATCAATTTTTATACAGTTTCTTATTAACATTTGTAGCAGAAAATCTCTTAACCGAGTGGACTTAACAATCTTATTGTAAAACCTTGAGAGAGGTGTTAGGCCATTTTCTTGTCAAAGCCAAAATCATATGAAAATGGCCTCTCCCTACAAAGTTTTCCTAATGTTGTCTTTCCCTAGCTACAACTAGTTTTAATGTGTGATGAAAATCTATGTAGTTTAAAGGTTTCCACCCTAAGCCTCAGATAGTCTTTCATGTCACCATGCTCCAGTCTAGATCACGTGACCTAATATGAAAAAAAATATGAGTGAATTGCCCTACCCTAGTTGGGTCATAGTCTCAATCTGTGAGCTATATTTATGATTTTTCATGGCTTGCACCCTTAACATATGGTAGTTCATTATGTTTCTAAGGTCTGGTTAAGAGCACACATCCTGAAGAGTTGAAACCAGGGAGATATTCAAGTTTCAAGGATTGCTGGATGTAACCCTTTCATATCATAGGGTGTCAAAACTATCTAAGTATAAAAATCCTAGTTGTTTTCAACACTTTGCATGCTCGTAGTTCTTCCTTGTGCGTTAGAATTCCCTATGTGCACTGCTGTGACTGTGTGGGGCTCATCCTTTCTTGGCTTTTTAGTTTCTTGATCTCTAGTTTCCTAGATGGTTATGTCTTTTATTCAGCAATTGAGGGACTGTGTGTTCACGGGATCTCTTGATTCTAGTAGTGAAGTGCTTTTTATTCAATGACTTGGCATTCTCTTTGGTTGCATGGTCACGCAACCCTGGTGGTTTGTTCCTTAACCTTTAGTGTTCTGGCAGGCGGTTTAGGTTTCTTCTGGTGGTTTGATTAAATCTACGGTTATCGCATGATTGTAAGGAATATTCCTCCCCTTTGTGATCATACGACCACTTTCTGATTTATGGTTGATGTCATGGTGGGTTCATTGTTAGGCTTTGCAGGTGTGCTTGTTCCTGATTGATTGGTATTGCGGTAACTTGGCAGGTTGTCTGTGGGGCCACAAGTTTTAAAGTGTGGTGGGTCTGGATTGCCATGTCATGTTGATATGCTTGTTTCTCATTGGTTGTGGTGTTGTTGATGTGGTGAAATAGTTATAAAGGGTCTTTTTGACTATTGGAAATTTGTGAAGACCACCCGATCTACTGGAAAATGAATAAAATCAACGGCCATGTTTTAAATTCACTGATTAACCATTGCTTCCCAAAATTTGAATATTTTAAAGGTTTTCTCAGTGATAGAAGGACTAAGAATTTAATGTTGGGTGGCTGATCTGCTAGATTTGATTTTGCACCCACTGGTATAGTTTGGCCCAAGGTATGATTGATTGGAAAGTGTCCACACCATGGTGGCAGGTGAAAGGGCTACCCAAGACACGTTGTAGTTGGAGTTATAGAAGGTAAACATGATGGGTTTCCAGTCTCTTGTGTACTAGTTAAGGTTAGTGCCATAATTGAAGATCATTCTTGGATCTAATTACCTCAAATTGCTTGGTTTCCTCCACTATAGTAAATTTTGATTGAATCCAGTGGGTGAGGTGGTTGAAACCCTAAGTTTGTCCTAGCTACCCAAAGCTTGTTGCATCTTTTCCAGAGGATTCCAAGGTAGCTAGTGACTATATATTGTTGTTTTATGTATGATAAAAGGTTGTTGATGATTAATTTGGAAACTGAAGAAAGAAAACCAGACTCAGGTGGTTTGTTCCTTAACCTTTAGTGTTCTGGCGGGTGGTTTAGGTTTCTTCTGGCGGTTTGATTAAATCTACGGTTGTCACATGATTGTAAGGAATATTCCTCCCCTTTGTGATCATGCGACCACTGTCTGATTTATGGTTGATGTCATGGTGGGTTCATTGTTAGGCTTTGCAGGCATGCTTGTTCTTGATTGATTGGTATTGTGGTAACTTGGTAGGTTGTCTGTGGGGCCACAAGTTTTAAAGTGTGGTGGGTCTGGATTGCCATGTCATGTTGATATGCTTGTTTCTCATTGGTTGTGGTGTTGTTGATGTGGTGAAATAGTTATAAAGGGTCTTTTTGACTATTGGAAATTTGTGAAGACCACCCAATCTACTGGAAAATGAATAAAATCGATGGCCATGTTTTAAATTCACTGATTAACCATTGCTTCCCAAAATTTGAATATTTTAAAGGTTTTCTCAGTGATAGAAGGACTAAGAATTTAATGTTGGGTGGCTGATCTGCTAGATTTGATTTTGCACCCACTAGTATAGTTTGGCCCAAGGTATGATTGATTGCAAAGTGTCCACACCATGGTGGCAAGTGAAAGGGCTACCCAAGACACGTTGTAGTTGGAGTTATAGAAGGTAAACATGATGGGTTTCTAGTCTCTTGTGTACTAGTTAAGGTTAGTGCCATAATTGAAGATCATTCTTGGATCTAATTACCTCAAATTGCTTGGTTTCCTCCACTATAGTAAATTTTGATTGAATCCAGTGGGTGAGGTGGTTGAAACCCTAAGTTTGTCCTAGCTACCCAAAGCTTGTTGCATCTTTTCCAGAGGATTCCAAGGTAGCTAGTGACTATATATTATTGTTTTATGTATGATAAAAGGTTGTTGATGATTAATTTGGAAACTGAAGAAAGAAAACTGGACTTAGGGTTTTATTTCCTGAGAATTTTGTTGTCTTGTAATGTATTAATTCTGTAAATCTTAATGAGGATACAGTTGGATTCCAATCTCATATTTGTGTATCTCTTCTTTTTTTGGTCTTGGGTTCTTATAGGCTAATGTTACAAAGTAAGTTAGTATATGGTATACAAAGTATATTGTGAGATTGTCTTTGAGTTCTTGCCAAAGTCAGGATTAAATCCTTAAAGATAGTATCAGAGAATTCAGGGTGAAATAGGAATTTGATGTCTAAGTATGTGAGTGAGAAGGATAATAGGCAAAACACTTATTCTTAATTTGAGTATATTCGAGTTAGGGCTTCAGTTGATGTATGTTGTGCATGACTCTATGCCCTAGGAGAAGACACTGGTCCATTTTCTGGAAGTAGTATGTCATCACCAATCACAAACAAATATAAATGATAAAATCTTTAAGTCAGTTTGTAAAGGGTATGAAGGCATAATATTTAGTGACTCCTTTCAAGAAGTGAGTCAAGGGTACACCCGCCTGAGTCTTAGACTCAAAGTGTAGGAGGATCCTTGTTGATCCTTGTTAATTGGCCCTTTTCCTTGCAGAGTTTGGAGTGGTGATAGAGTCAGTGACATTAGTTTGTCAATCATAGTGTAAATCTGCAAGTGGAAAGAAAAGGAACCAATAAGAGGTGACATTCTAGAAGGGTGTTTAAAGACCTTTACCCAGACCACTCCTAATAGGGTGAAGATCCGAATAGATCGAACAAAAATCCCATAATAGGGTCACATTTAACATTGTGCATAGTAATCTTTAACATGATTGACTCTTAACTGAGTATACTTTAGAAGATTATTTATTTGGTGGGTAACAATTCCCACAATGGTTTCTCCCAAATTGGGTTTCCACATTAAATATTGGTGTTATATGTGTTGAGTGTTTATTGTGCATGTTATTTGTTGATTACTTAAAGTTGTTACTGTTATAGATTAATACTAAAGTTTGTTTTACTGATTTATTACTGAGTTTAATTAGAGTTAAAGTTTTAAAGGTTTAAAGAATCACTGATTACTTATTCATCCCCCTCTCATTAATCCAACACACAAATAAGAGGAGACAAGGAAGATGATGATGATTCATCCATTGAATCAAACCAATCAAAGAATGAAGTTAGAAAAGAAGGTGCTACAACTAAAAAGGTAATTACTAGTGAACCATTGAGCATCAAAGAGAATGAGGATAGATTAGAGAAATTTATTGGTAGAGTCATTGATGAAGGTATATTAGTTGAATTGGAAAAGTATTATCAAGTTTTCACTTTGGAAGAAAGAAGGATATTAGAGCAAGGAATTTTTAATCATTTGATTAAGTTTAGTAAAACATTAATTGAGATGAAAAATAATTAGATACATTGACATTTGTATGCTATTCTAGAGGATAAAAGATTAATTGCATTAGATGAAGATAAGAAAATGAGGGAAGGAGAAATTTATAAGATATTCCCTATTGTAACAAATGATGAAATGAAAATATTGTTAGAAGAGACTAAGAAGAGATTGTTGACTAAGAACATAGTTAATTTTCTTATGGCTAGAAGATTTAATGAAGTCAGTATATATAATGATGATGTAATAAGAAAAATGTTGGAAGAAGAAATGAGGCCAGTTGTTTCAAAGAAGAAATAATGTAGAACTATGAGGTGTTGGAAAAATGGTTAGTGCTCCCCTCATGATTTGCAACATGGTTTAATGGCCTCTTGTGTCTTCTATAAGTCTAGTGGATGTATCAAGCATTAACAGGTTGATCTTTTGGTGCAACAGCAACCACTACTTGTAACAAGAGGAAGGAAGATAAATATGGTTTTGAGGGAGCATCTAGCTCTTCTATAAAGGACACTAAACAATTATATTCCACAATTCATGAGCCTAATGTATTCATTGCAGGTCTACCATTTACACTTGATGATTCTGATATAGTTTATAATCTCACTAACCTAATATTTGAGGAAGAGTTGAGAGGAGTTAGCTATTCAGTTGACAAACCACTAAGTGTTGAGCATAAACTAGTAAAGGATTATAATGTGAACATTGTTGATACTAATGACATTTATGCCATGGATACTCATGTTACCAAAGGAGAAGAACATATAACAAATGATGTTTTTGATATTCGTAAGGTAGTTATAATTAAGGATAAGTTTGAAGAAGTCATATTACATGCTGAGATCACTATTTGTGATAAGTCACCAAAATTTTCTTCACATATGTAGAAAATCACCACACCATCTTCTAGCAGACCTAATATATTGTTGGCAAGAGATTCTCATGAATCACTTGAATCTCTTGGTCCTGTCAATTTAGAAAACATGGAGGAAGATGATTTGAGAAGAATTGTTATGTTGTCTTTGGCTAAGGAAATTGATAAATCTATGAGAAAGAAGTATACAGAAAGTAAGCTGTCAAACTGAGTATTTGATGTTCTTTCAAGAGGCTTAGTGAATGTGTAGATCAATCAAAACATCTCTATCCTAATCAGTTAGAGGAGTTATTGAATAACTTTGATGCACAGTTCAATTCATTGGAGAAAGAAACTGAAGATAAATTTTAGGAGTTTGTGAGAACAAGATATCTTAATTTGTATGCTATGATTAGTAAGCATAAGATATCCTTGGTTAATGATATCAATGAGATAAAGAGGTCCATAAAGGATGGCAGTGCATTTCTACAATTGTGTGTAAATTGGTTTCCTCATGTTGCTAATATTGATAGATTCTTGAAGGAAAGTGAGCTATTACTGGAAGATAAGGTAAAATCCTTTGATTCATCAAATTATTTTTCATTTGATCATATGAAGAAAATAGTGAAGATAAATGATAAGATTCAGAGTCTGGAAGTAGAAAGACAAAGCGTAATTAGATGTTTCTCTGGCTTGAGGAACCTATATGTTCCCAAGTTAGATATTCTATAGAGGATCCTTGAGGGTGTAGAAGGAGCTATCAAGTCACCATCCCCACTGAACTCATTCATGCTGAGGGATCAACTTACTTTATTTGTGAGAAAATTTAGATTCTAGATACTTTGAGGAATACATGGGGAGAAGATTGGACAATATTGAGGAATAGCTTTCTGGATGTATTCAAATTTTTGTGGGTATGAATGTATTTTATATGTATATTGATACTGAGATAGTATAGGATTTTGGTAGATATTTTTATTTTTGGTGCCACCTTTACCATTGATGTTAAAGGGGGAGAAAATGTATGTGAAAAAATGATTAATCATCTCAGGGGGAGTTCACAGGGATGGACACTTAGCCATATTTCACTAAGTGTTTCCATCAATGCCAAAGGGGGGGATTGTTGGAAAGAGTGATAGGATGTGCATAACATGTTTTCATTGATGGAAACTACTTTTACTCTTGACCATAATGTAGTTGAGTTGAATCACCAAAGGACACAGGGATGGACACTTAGCCATATTTCACTAAGTGTTTCCATCAATGCCAAAGGGGGGGATTGTTGGAAAGAGTGATAGGATGTGCATAACATGTTTTCATTGATGGAAACTACTTTTACTCTTGACCATAATGTAGTTGAGTTGAATCACCGAAGGACTCAACACATATAACTATCTAGTTATTAGAGGTAGAGTACAAGATAGTTGGATAGATTAGTTTGGTTTGGAAAGGTTTTGGAGAGTTAGAGGATGTGATTACTGTGCATTAATTTAGACATACTCTTATGTCTAATTTGATCATCATAGATCTTGAAGTCATCAAATTCATGAGATATTAACTTTTGAATATTAGGTTGACAGTGTTCTGGGCAAAACATGACAATTCAGTATTACCGATGACCTTACTCTTAGAAAATATATTTTGGCTATTGATTGGATGTATGGGACAAATTCAAAACCTATTTGAATTCATGTTTTGATCTTTTTTTTGTGTGGATGTTGCTACACATTTCATAACTTTTTTTTAGATGACAAAGTTAGAGTTTTGGGTTGTGATCTTATATTTAAAATCTCCTTTCAATTGCAAAGGAGTTAGATGGAGATAGATTGAATGAGAGTAATAGATCATGATATATAGAGGCAGATAATGTAATAGAGACTATGTTAGTATGCAAAGTTATGTTTGGAGCTTCATTAAAACTATGTTAGCATTATTGATGCTACTAGTTAATTCGGTATAAGAGTGTAAGTCCATTTTGTTTATGTAATTGGTTGGATTTCTTGATGAAATATTGGATTATGTAATTGAGAAGTGAACTCTAGGTTTAAGGCTTGAATATAAGTGTATTCTTCTCTTTTTAACTTAAGCCTTTAATAGGGCACTTATTACTGTAGTAGTGAGTTATTTGTGGTTTCATCCCCACTAAGATTTTTCCCTTAACTAGGTTTTCCTTGATAACAAATCATGGTGTTAGGATGTTCATGTTGTGATTTTTGTTTTTTCTAATTGCATTTTCTTTCAATATTAAGTTATGGTTTGGATTTAATAAATTAAAGTATACTACTACACTGATTCACCCCCCCCCCCCCCCCCCCCCCACACCTATCTTGGTGACTCTTAATCCTAACAACCTTTAGAAGAAAAATGCATAAACCCTACTCCCACTCCTAAAAGATAATGTCCTCAAGATTGGATTGATACCCTTTTGGATCTAGATACCTCTATCCAAGATATAACACCTATCACCCAAGAATTATATCATGTTGATGATAACATGCCCCTAGTTTATCCTCAACTAATAGATTGGGACCAACACGGACCACCAAGCTTGCATTACTTTGAAAATGATCAAGCTATAGCTAATTTATTTGAGAAGTGAGAAGGAATACCAATGGGTAATCATAATGAAGGATTCACTATTGATTTGAATTCCATGGCATTTTTTGAGGAGTCAAATCTTTCTTCAAGTCATAAAAATGAAAATAAAAATAAAGAAAAAAGAGTAAAAGATAGTCCATTTGGTGAAAATAATAAGGTGCCTCTAGACCACAAAAAAAAGAATAAAAAGAAAGCATGTATCTGAGGATGAATAATTATTTGAGGTTCCTCAGGATGGAAGACTAGACTTACTCCCTCCATATCATAAAAATTCTATGTTTCTAGTAGAAGAGACATCAGAGATAAAATTGGGAATAATTGAAAATCCAAAAATTATTCAATTCTCAACATCAATGATAGAAAAATAAAAGGAAAACTTCACTAAATTATTCTCAGCAAGGAAATTAAATTTTTCATGGACTTATGAGAACATGTCAGGACTTGACCTTGAGTTAGTCCTTTATCATATTCCCTTACAACCATGTGTGAAACCATCTAAACAAAAATTGAGACAAATGCATCCTTAAATTATACTATTTGTTAAGGCAAAACTCAAGAAATTAATCATGTAGGGTTTATTAGACCAATTGAATATGTAGATTGGATTTCAAATTTGGTCCTAGTGAGTAAGCCTATTGGGGGTATTAGAATCTGTACCAATTTTAGATATTTGAACAAGGCATGTTTGAAAGATAAATTTCCTCTACTTAATATTGATATCATAGTGGATTTGATAGTTGGCTATAAAATTTTGTCATTGATTGACACATTTTATGGATACAATTAAATTAGAATAGCCCCCAAAGATCAACACAAAATAGCATTCACTTGTGAATGGGGAACCTATTGTTGGAACATAATGCCCTTCAACCTAAAAAATGTTAGAGTGACATATCAAAGAATAATGAAAACCATATTTGGTGACTTCATGCATTAAAAGAATGGAAGATTATGTATATGGCCTACTATGTAAGTTAGTGACATGGGACAGTCATATGAGCATCCTATGGTGGCTACAAGAAGTTTAGTCCCACTTTTGGGTAAAAAGTGGAAGTGTTTTCCCTATTTTTCAAATTTCCTATCAATTGATGTCTAAATTTGAGGCCCTTAGAGATTGAATCTCAAAAAACTTTAGTAAAATAAAATGTAGTTCTCAGAATCTACTTTTTAAATATGTAATTTATTTAAATACCCACATGGTATAAATTTGTTTTTAGTAGGAATTTTTAAAAACCACTTTGTCATAATGCATGCTTTAGGACCATACCATAGCCATGTACAACCACCATATTTTTACCTAAATAAATGAATTTTTGCAAATCCTTCTACAAAAAATATACCTAAGACACCAAATATTGATCTGCATATTTTTTCTTAATTTTTTTATGTGATATTTTATAAAATAAAAATAAATTGATTGACTATAAAGTAAATTTTCAAAACCTTTGGTGTACAACCACCACAATTTGATGAAAATTTCATATTTTTCAAAATTCATTTTTTTTTAATCTTCAAGAGAATTGTATGTAGATTGATGTCATATAATTTATTTTACAAAAAACCTAAAACTAAAAAAGTTATTAAAGTTTTAGTAAACCTAACTATTTTACATTTAGGTACCACTTTAATTAATAAATAATGCAAAAATAGTAAAAATAATCATATCACTGTGATATTTACATTTTTCAAATCGAGACAATGAGAACTCTAATGGGTTTTTGTTTCATCAAAAAATACGATCAGGAAGGCCCTAAAAAAATTACGACTAGGCAGAAATCTTCCATTCTAGTGCCTTTACCAAATTTTTGGAGGTCAAGGCATAGGCTTGGTTACACCAAGCCTATTTTGAACCAAAATTTGAGACGGAGGTGTGTTTCCCACTCATGTCTTAGGAAATGGGTGCCCATTATTAAAAACTCAAAAAATAGGCACCCATTTCTTTTAAAAAAATTGGTACATAAAAATGCATTACTAGTCATGAAAAAAAAAAAAAAAAAAAAAAATTAGAAACAAGAACCCGTATTTTGAATTTTGGATCGGACGTTCAAACCTAAATCGGGTGCCCATTTTTTGAAAATGGGTGCTCGTTTCAAGCGGCATTTTCCAATTCTACAAGACTTCTATCGAATAGGCACCCAACTTCTTGCACTTACCCCCTAGATATGATCTTTACTACAATGGAGAAATATAAGCCTCAGTTGAATCCTAAGAAGTTTGTCTTTGGGTTTGTGTTAGGAAAAATCCTTGGATATACCATTTCTTATTGAGGAATCAAAGTAGATCCTACTAAGGTCAAAGCTACAATAAAAATGCCTCCACCTACTAATATGAGGCAACTAAGAACTCTCCGAGGGAAATTGTAGTCTGTTAGAAGGTTCATTGACCAATTGGATGATAAATGTCATCCATTCCAACACTTTCTTCATAAAGGTGTCACATTCATATGGAATGAATAATGTCAACAAATATTTGAGAACCTCAACGATTATCTACTATCACCACCTATACTAATGTCACCCATTGGAGGAAAATTATTCATTTTATACATCTAAATGATTACCATAGCTTTGGGAGTTCTCTTGGCACGACATAATGAAGAAGAAAATGAAGAACTATGAATTATATCATTTAGATGGTTGTTATCTATGAAGAAATTAATTTCCCCACTCAAAATATTAGACATTAAATGCTAAATCACAAAACATTCCTAGTGGAAAAAATAGATCCATTAAAATATCTTCTCAGTAAGGAAAATCTCATAGGACATGTGGCAAAGAGGGTAATGATTCTTAGTGATTTTGATATTAAAAATACATTGATATAAAAGAAATAAAAATTCAAGTTATAGTCAATCAACTAGCTAATGCATTGGTTCTAGATGATCACTCCTTACTGTTAGATTTTTAGATAAGGCAATCCTCTCAGTCACAACATCTAATGAATGGTAGCTATTCTTTGATGGATCACATAATAGAAATGGTTTTGGGTTTGGTATTTCATTTGTCACACCACCAAGAGATGTAATATCAAAGTCCTATAAAGTAAAATTTAAATGCACAAACAATATTTCCAAATATGAGGCCTTGATCATAGGACTAAGGATTGAAATACAATGGAATATGAAATATCTTCAGGTTTATGGTGACTCCCTATTGGTCATCCAATAGGTAAATGATGACTATGAAACAAAAGATGAGAAACTTGTTCCCTATATGAATCTAGTTGATACTCTCAAGGATAAGTTTGATATAGTCACATTCCATCAAGTGCCACAAAATTTAAAATAAACCAAAATATGAAATGGATACTATTGCATCGATGCTTGATATGCCACAAAATACAGAGAGATATGAATTCTTCTTAGAATAGTTACTTGTACAAGCTTTTGAAATTGAACAATCTCAGCTTGTGTGTGAGATTTGTGGTCCCAATGCCCCTTGGTACTAGCCCATATATGATAACCTAACCACCTAAACCTTACTTCCTAACCTATCTAGCAACCAACACCAATCCTTTTATCCATCAAGCCTCTAGATATGTTACCATTGGTGACACCCTTTGTAGACATTCCTTCGACCAAATTTTCCTCAGGTCTCTCAATTCAAAAGATGCACAAACTATATTACATGAAGTACATAATGGTATATGTAGAGGTCACTTCAATGGTATAAATATAGAAAAGAAACTTGTCAGGGGTAGATATTATTGGCTGACTATGGAACATGATGCACACAATTTCACAAAGAGATTTTATAAATGTCAAATGTATGAGGATTTAATTCATACACCATGGCCATTTTCTCAAGGGGTCTTGATCTTATTTGAAAAATTCATCCTACCTCATGAAATGGCCATAAGTATAGACTTACAACCACATAAGATTTCACAAAATGGATAGAAGCTATTCTCATGGCTTACATCACTAGAAAGAATATTACAAAGTCCATTTTGAACTACATTATATGTAGATATGGGATACCTTTGGCCATTGTTATGAAAAATGGATTACCATTCAAAAACAAAGACATGAAAGAACATCATGAAAAAATCCATATCTAGAAACATTTGTCTTCAATATATTTTATATGGGGTAATGTTCAATCAAAGGAATCTAATAAAAGAATCTTTAAAAACCTCAAAATTATTGTCAATGAGCTAGTTGTAATTGGCATGTATAGTTGAGTCTAAAATTGTGAGCATATCACACTAACATTTGTACCCTTGAAAGAGTTACTCCTTATTAATTAGTCTATGGGCAAGAAGTAGTACTGCCTATTGAAGTGGAAATACTATCATTAAGAGTTTCTTTGCATCACTTGATCAATGAAGAAGATAGAGTATCTAGAATACATGAGCTACAAATGTTAGATCAGAAAAGATAGGTTACTCTATCTCATTTGTAGACATATAAAAATAGATTTAGATAAAATTACAATAAGAAGGTCAGAGATCATAAGTTTGAGGTTGGATATTTGGTCCTTCATGTAAACCCTAAAAATAAGCAGAATAGAGACAAACTTGGTAAATTTGAAGCAGATTGATTAGGGCCATTTGTAATTACTACATCATATAGGTTTGGGGCATATTAATTGGAAACAATAGATGGAGAAACACTATCAAGTCCTATCAATAGAAGGAACCTTAAGAAATACTATTCATAAAGAAAGAACAATTGCCTTAATTAAAACCTAGCAATAAGCATCTTGATGACAATATAGTAATAAAGATAAATAAATTTTCCCTATAGTGAAAACCTTAAAAATAGGCAATTTTGATAGGTACCATGGTGAAAACTTGGCAAATAGGTGTCACACATAGTAGTCACTACTCTATTATCTATCTTTTCTCTATCTCACTTTATAACATATCCATATGACCTTTTCCCATTTCATTACCTATCTTTCATCCATCCATTAGCTAACCCTTATACATGGACCTATCATTCATGTCACCCATTACCTCATTTAGATAGTCCTTTTGTGGCCTCTTATTGGTCAATGTTTTGTGTCATCCCTTTTGAGTAAAACATCATACATATTAGCAACCCTAGCATTTAGTCCTTTCATGTGGCATAGAACTTAGAGTTAGGGGTAATTCCTAAAATGTTTTCAGTAGATGTGGTTACTTTTCATAAACAAATTAGAGGGTATTGCATGTAAGTAGCTTAAAATCCTAAAAAAATATTTCAAAAAGTAAATAAAGTCCTGAAAATTTTGTACAAAGTCCTAAAAAAGAGCAAAAATATTTAAATGTCCAAAAAAATAAAATAACTTTTAAAAATCAAAAGCAATAAAGTGTTTACTTTCAACACCAATTTCATTTTGGTTTTTGTATTTCATGTCATTTTCAATAAATTATCCCTTGCAACAAGGAAAACATGTCAACATATGAAATCAAGAGATGTAGAACCATGTGCTTCATGAATCATACATCGATAGACAAACCTATCCAAATAAGTCAAAAATTAGTTTGATCAAACTTGATAAGTAGGAGATAATTTCCACATCAAGTCAAAATGTGATATCAATAATGGGTCAATGAGTTTGACTCAAAAAACTACATGGTTGATTCCCCATAGCAATATATTGATCAAACTTGTCAAATCATCACTTGGTCATCATTATTTGGTCTTTTCTCATTTGTCCTACCATCATTTTATCTTATATGAGATGTGTCCTTCCAAAAACCAAATATTATCTTAATCCATCATGTGTCTTATACAAGATGAGTTCTTCCTGAAACCAAATAGATCAATCATTATAATTATCATTATCAATGAACTATCAACTTTGACAATTAAATTTGACTATTTGTTGGCTTGGCTAGCTTAGTAAGTCTTGTCTATTATTTATTTCATTTTGACATCATGTTCCTATATTATTCAAGGATATCACTGAGTGATTAGAGAGGCCAGGATGGTTCATGGTCTTTTTACTTTTCTTTGTATCTCATCAATTTTATCTTTCACCGTGTTCCTATGCTACTCAAGGATACCACTAAGTGGTGAGAGTGTACAAGATGGTTTATGGTATACTATTTTTTACTTTGTCTTTTGTTTATGGGATATTTTTATGAAGTTCTAGGAAATGTATCTCTTGGGTGTATGGTTTGGCACATTCACATTTTGACTGTCACACATACCTCAAACCTTGATGTACATATGTTTCATGGTAGAATGGAACATTCCTTTTCTACATTATGGTTGATCTCATGCAAAAATATCACATGATCTTTCTGATTTCATGTATGTCATGATGTGATGCATCTGATTTTCTATATCAAAAAGCTCTACCAAAGAAAAAATGTCCTAATAAAGAAAAGAAAGGATTGATTTTGAGCTTTGTTTTCCTTTTTACTATGGCTTGTATCCTGTCATGTTGGATTTGTTTCTCTTTTGGCTTGGCTCATGTCCTTCCTTTGCCAATCTTGTTTTCATTTGGTTAGTCTTGTGCTTTGGCATCATTTTTAACAAATTGACCTCTTCTTTCAATTGAGGGGGAATCTCATCTTTATCCTTTGGTCCACTAGGGAAAATTTTTAATGTAATTTTTCAATTTTTTGTTTGAAATAATGCTCAGAATCACATTGTCTCGAAGAGGGGCAAAACGTTAACACCTAGAAAATTGTCAAAGCCCCTAACTCCTCTTTTTAGTCACCTTTTATGTCATTTGTCAGTTTTGGCCATTTTTTTTATCAATTTCAAGTCATTTTGGATTATTTAGAATTATTTGTATTCATCATTTATCCTGTTGCTTTTCATTAGTCATCCTATCACATTTTGTCATTTTGGTGTGTTTAATTAAATAATTCTGATGAATATTTAATTAAGGGCCAAATGTCAGTCCTAGGGAATTAATCTTCTTATGTCCTAATGTCCCCTAACACATAAATAATTTTCATTTATTTGTTCTTTTTTGTCTTTTAGTTTATATTTGATATTCAAATGGCTTTTATTTTGTAATTTTATGTTATATTTTAATATGAATATATTTAAATATCTTCTGAATTTTTGGAGGGAAATTGGCAATTTGATTTTATCACCTAGCTTTTATTATTTTCAATTGGCTCTCATTTTTTCCTTGTTCGTTCATTTCTTCTTGGTGCATGTTCCTTTTTTGGGTCATTTTTCTATTTAATGGGTCTTCTTCTTCCTTTTTTGGCTAACCATGATTCAAGTATCCTAATTATTATCAACTTTTTCATACTTGTTTTTCAAATGTCATTAGTGCAATTTTCCTATCAACAACGACATTGAAATTAATAGAAAAAGAAGAACAAAGAAGCGCTATTGAGTTTGCATGATTTTATTTTATGTTTTCATGTTACTTTATTTATGAAATTTTATATAAATGCTTCATTGAAGATTAGGGTAGTTTTGAATATGATTTAAATCTTTTTGTGGTTGATTTTTCATATTCGTACACTAACAATTTTCCATGTTCATAGATACAAAGGCTTGTCCTTCTTCCCCATCTAGGGATCACCCTTCTTCTCCTTATGTTATCCACCATGGTAGTGGGCCCACTATGGAACCTCAAATTTTACAAAGGACACCCATATTGACAAATTGCACCTTGACTTTCTCTCTAAAATCATTAGAAAATTATGTGGTGACATGCAACCAAGTTGGACCAAAAGGAGAGAGTTTCCATCCAAAATATTTTGGATGGATAGATGTAAAAGGAAGGAAACAAAATCATCAATATCAAATGACCTTGAGGTCATCCAAGAAAGGGGAAAATGAAAAAACTTAATTATGTGTTCAACCAAAAAATTGGTTGTTTTGCAAGCTTTGTACTTGCAAATTTGTATAAGCACCATTTATTGCCTTTATATAATAACATATGTTATGATACTATAAGTAGAAATATTAACCATTTTGGTTTGGGAAAGATGACCCCTTTTTTGTAATTGTTCCTAGCTAGGGATCATTTTAATGCACCTCTATTTATGGGATGATGCATTTTTTGTTTTTCAAATTAATATATATTCTTACTATAACCTTGACTATGCATTACCAATAAAAAAAGAACTAAAAGGGATATATAATAAATCAAAAACAAAAATAGAGATATAATCATAAAACTAAGCAATCAAACACACAGAAAGGGAGAAAATGAACTACCAATAATCTGAATAGGAGGATCAAAAGGAAACAAACTCCAAAAAATAGTAAGGAATGAATAAAATAACAAAAAAATAACTATAAATAAACTAACAAATTAAAAACTAAATAAAAATAATAATTAAATTTGAAAAGGAAACTAAATGAATAAAATCATACCAAACTAGAAGGATATATAAAAATACGAATCCCTAGTAATACTTGATTAGATAATGAAAGGAAATAAAATACAAGACTATATTAATAATATTTACATAATTATATAGTAATTAGAGCTTCTGCTAAATTTTTTTAAGTAAATTAAAGTTAAAACAATAAAAAATAAGAAAAAAATTAAAAATAAAAAATAAAATGACAATAAAGATAAAAAAGAAGAAGTTAGGTTAGTGTTGATCCTTGTGCCTAAATAAGGGTAGTCGGGAAGCTTTACACAAGTGAGACTTGGTGCACCCTATAAAGCAACCTCTAGGATTTCAGAAGTCGACTCTTCATTCCTTAAAAAGGAAAAGGGAGAAGAGATAACAAAACAAAAGCTAACATAGGGAGACAATCTGCCAAAGCTTTTTCAACACTTCACAAATCTATGGTTAAACTTTCATAAGATTTTAGAATCTCTTATTCCAAAGATATATTTATTTTAGGGATCGATATGATGCGGGTGCAAGGATCCAAATAAAAGTAGATAAATAATTTATGCATGTGAGGTTCTCCCAAAAATCAACACAATATAGGGAGGCTATTCCTAAATGGATTCCAAACAAGATACACTCGAAGGTTCTCTTATTTTCGAAATAGAGATAGTTCCTATAGAAGTCAATATAAGATCCCACACTTGGCTAGCTTTCCATTCAAAGATAGAACATATAATTGGTATGATTCATCCTTCAATCTAGAGAAAAATAAAAGACCAAGATAACTACAGTGTTCACTTATTCTTAGGATAAGTGAAAGATGCAAACACTAACATAAATAAACTAGAATTGATGTAATGAAAATCAACACAGAATGTTAATATGATTTAGAACAACAGAGAGGGGGGGGTGAATCATTTGTTCTCAAGTCCTGATGTATAAAATAAACTTAAAAATTTACTTTAAATCGGATCTAATAACCAAAACAAACTCGGTCATCACTGATTCAATAATAGAAACATATAATATTGTAGTCTAGTACCCAGCTGTATCTAACTTGCAAAACAAAGAAATGTTCAAACCAAAACATTCACACAAGTGTTAACACTAGGATTTATAGTGGAAACCCAATGTAGGAAAAACCACTTTGTAACATGCTACTATTATTTTCACTCTTCTGAAGTGAGCTCGGTTAAAAGCCAACCTTGTTAAAGGTTACAATACACACTATTAGGTGTGACCCGGTTAAAGGATTTCAATCACCCTGTTAAAAGTGAGCCTTGTTATAGGACTTACATATACTCCATTAGGATGAAACCTTGTTCAATGGATTTAACATATGACTGTTAGGTCAACCTCTGCTAAAAGGATTTTGATTTTTACAATGGTTAGAAAGTAGTAGTAGTATTGATCTAAAAAACATACAACTCACTTTGCAAATATCAGATCCAAATCCATACACAAATGATGGTTTACTGACTTAGAAACTTTTCCATCTCCATCTCTGATTTACTCGAAACTTTTCTTCAAGCAATCACCACACTTCTCCTTCAATCTTTTCTTCTTATACAATCAATAAAACTTATCTTCTAGCATTCTGTTTTCACCCATGCATCAACCTTACATATCCAATGCTCAGGTTCACTTAATACTTTCCTCAATTAGGTTAAATCATCTTTCTCAAACTTATTTGTAGATGTTAGGGTTAGGTTAGATTCATTGAATCTACCCACATTATGTTCTTTGGCTCCTTTTCTAGAAATTTTAGCTTGTGGTGACTGATTAGGAAATTGCTATCCAGGAAAGTACTGTACACTTTTCCTCTCGACCTCGCTGGGGTTCGGGAAAATTTTTTTGAGGCTGACTATTTTTCAGTTATTTGGGCCGACATGTTATAACTCATTCTAACCCTAAAGTGGGAAAACATATTGTATAATATGGCTTAGGGTTGAGGATTTTCATATTGTATGATTCTATTACTTAAGACAAAATTGAGCTGTAAGGGATTACGGATTGTAATCAGGTTGTAATCACTGGATAATAAAATATTGGACTCACTGTTGGTGGACGTAGCCCAGGGATTGGGTGAACCATGTTAAATCTTTGTGTCTTATGTTCTCTTTTGTGTGTTTTATTATTTTCTGATATTGGTTATATTTTCACATAATTGTTATTTTTGCCTTGTTAATACAAACAAGTGGTATCAGAGTGAGGTTATTTCATTCATTCTTTCATCTATTCTCTAAAGCAGGTCTCACAAGTTAGTGGGAGAGTCTCTCGGTTAAGTGAGAGAAATGGAAGACGAGGGTAGGTTGAAGGTTGATAAGTTTAATGGGCAGAACTTCCAATTATGGAAGATGCAAATGGAGGATTATCTCTATCAGAAGGATCTATGGCGGCCATTAGAGGGAGTAGCCAAGAAAGAGGCATCAATGTCTTAGGATGATTGGGATATTTTGGATAGGAAGGCACTGGGGAGTATTCATCTATGCTTGGCACAATCAGTGGCATTCAATATTATTGAAGAAAAGATAGCTAAAGATCTGATGGAATCCCTAGCGAAGTTGTATGAAAAGCCTTCAGCTTCAAACAAGGTATTTCTTATGAAGTGTTTATTTAATATGAAAATGGTAGAATGTGGATCACTTGCTGATCATCTGAATGAGTTTAATACAGTTACAAGTCAATTAACCTCAGTTAAAATTACTTTTGATGAAGAGGTTAGGGCTCTCTTGATTTTGTGTTCTTTGCCAGAAAGCTGGAATGGCTTGGTAATGGCTGTTAGTAATTATGTTTCTAGTTCTAATACCCTAAAGTATGATGATGGTATTGGTGTTATATTGAGTGAGGAAATTCATAGGAAAAGCTCAGGGGCATCCACATCGGGTAGTGTATTGAACACAGAAAGCAGAGGCAGAACAAGAGATAGAGGAAAATGTACACACTAAAATGGTGTACTTCTATGGATCATTACATGCAAGGAAACTCAAGAATGAGCCCTCACAAATCGATCCATATCTCCCTAGGCATGGCGTGCAAGGGTTTTAAGAATGCTCTCAGCTAGAGCTATTTAGCCTATAACCTTGCTAGTAAACCATGCAATGGGAGATTCAATGAAGACAAGGGCAAGAATGCCAATATCCTCAAGAATCAAGAATGAAAATGCAATGCAATCTAGATTAAGATTAAATGCAAGCTAAGCTATGAAAATGAAAGATGCAAGTATTACAAAGCCTCCTAGTTAACCTAGATGAATTAATCTAAAGCATAAAGGAAATCTAAGCTAAGAATGAAGCTACTATGCAAGAAATGAAACTATGAAAGCATGTAAATGTGATGCAACAATGGTCTCCAAAGCTTGAATGCAAGAATGTCTTCAAAAGCTCCAAAGTGACCTAGAAAACCTACAGCATAACATTAGCATAAAAAGTTGGGGATCTAGAATGAAGAAGAGAGCTCTCCTTTTAAAGGAAGTGAGAAAGAATGAACCATGAAGATTAAGAGGAAAAAGATTTAATCAACGGTGGAGCTTGAAAGATGAGCAATCCATGTGCACAAGTATCCTCCAATGAGAAAATAAGAGTTGACTTTTATGTCCATATGAGACAAAAAGTGCTTTTTCCCTTTTTTATAAAATAAGAATAATGCTTTATTTGTGCAACTTAGGATAAGAGGAAAAAGTGGAGGCTTTTTATTTATTAAAAGGGGAGGAAATATTCCTTTTAATAAATAAAGACTTAGGATAAGATGGTTAGCCCATAGAAAATAATCGAATAAATGATAGAACTAGGATTTGATAAGAATAAGCAATTGATAATATAGCAAAAGGGGCTAATAGTCTAGGTGACCATTTTTAGGTGTATACAAAAACAACTCTAGAAATCATGGGAAATCAAGAGGAAAATCAAAGGGAAAGAGGTCCAAATCCAAAGGGCCAAATGATTACTAGTACTGTGGAAAACCAGGTCATAAGAAGAAAGATTGTTGGTCTCGAAAGAAAGATCAAGGAGACAAAAATGATGGAAACAAGGAGGAAAATGTGGTAAGTAACAAATCCAAAGAGGATGCTTTGCTCTTTTCTTTAGAAAATGTTGATGATTCATGGGTTTTAGATTCTGGGGCTTCATTTCATGCTACACCCCATAGAGGTTACTTTCTTAATTATGTCCAAGGGGATTTTGGGCTAGTTTATTTGGGAGACAATGAACCCTGTCAGATTGTTGGAAAGGGAAAAATTAAGATTAAGTTGCAGAATGGGAATCATTGGCTACTACAAGAGGTAAGACATGTTCCAAGGTTGAGTAGGAATTTAATTTTAGCAGGGCAACTGGGTGATGAGGGTTGCATAGTTACTTTTAATGATAAAAATTGGAAGGTTTCAAAAGGTTTCTTAGTAGTAGCAAAAGGTGTGAAAGCAGGCACCTTATATCTTTGTACAGGTCATACTGTTCCTTCTACTTTAATTGTTCCAGAAGATAATGAATGTTCAGGAACAGTGGCTGCAGTTGAGCAGGAAGAACATCAAACCATTGCTATAGATTCTGACATAGCACTGTGGCACAACAGACTCAGGCACATGAGTGAAAAAGGTATGAAATTAATTCATTCAAAGAAATTTTTGCCTAGTCTGAAATGTGTCAATATGGATTTCTGTGAAAGTTGTGTTTATGGAAAACAAAATAGAGTTAGTTTTGTGAAGAGTGGGAAGGAAAAGAAAAATGAGAGATTAGAGCTTGTGCATATAGATGTATAGGGACTAGATTAGGTATCTTCCCTTGGTGGCTCTCTGTATTATGTTACATTTATAGATGATGCAACAAGAAAAGTATGGATTTATTTCCTTAGACATAAATCTGATGTATTTCAAACTTTTAAGAAATGGAAATGCTTGGTTGAGAATGAGACTGGTAAAAAGTTAAAATGTCTCAGATTTGATAATGGTGGTGAGTATTGCAGCACAAAATTTGAAGAATATTGTTCCTCTAATGGTATTCATAGGCAAAAAACTGTACCAAGGACTCCAGAAGAAAATGGAGTGGCTGAATGCATGAACAGGACAATAATGGAGCGTGCAAGGAGTATGAGGTTGCATGCTAGGCTGCCCAAAAATATGTGGGAAGAGGCTGTGAACACTGCTATTTATTTAATCAATAGAGGTCTCTCTACTCCTTTGGACTATGGTATTCCAGAGGAAGCATGGAGTGGTAAGAAGGTGAGTTATTCTTTTCTCAAAACCTTTGGTTGTGAAGCTTTTGCACTTATAGATTCTGAAAACAGAACCAAGCTGGAAGCTAAGTCAAAGAAATATGTATTTGTTGGATATGGCATTGATGAATTTGGTTATAGGATTTGGGATTTTGAAAATCATAAAACTGTAAGAAGGAGGGATGTCATATTCAATGAGAAAGTATTGTACAAAGATCTGTTGTTGCAGCATGAGAAGAAAGAAAATGACTATGTAGTACTAGATGATACTCCACCAGTTCATGTTCCAATAGTTCCTTATGCTCCGCAACAACAAAAACAACAACAAATACCACACACACCAGTGAATGTTAGATGGTCAACAAGGCTAAGTAGACCTCCAGAAAGATTTTCTCCATCTTTGTATTCTATTTTGTTAACAAATGCTGGTGAACCTGAATGTTATAATGAAGCTGTCCAGGTGGATACAAAGCTTCAGTGGGAGTCTGTGATGACAGATGAAATGGAATCTTTGCTAAAAAATCAAACATGGGATTTATGTAAGTTACCTACACATAAAAGGGCTTTACAAAATAAATGGTTTTATAGGATAAAAGAAGAGGATGGAGGTAAAAAGAGATTTAAAGCTAGATTAGTCGTAAAAAGATTTGCACAGAAACATGGTATTGATTTTGATGAGATATTTTCTCCTGTTGTTAAAATGACTTCTATCTGTACTGTTTTAAGTATTGTGGCTACTGAAGATTTGCATTTAGAGCAGCTTGATGTTAAAACAACTTTTCTTCATGGTGATTTGGATAAAGAAATATATATGGTTTAGCCACAAGGATTTGAGGTCAAGGGTAAGGAGAATTTGGTGTGCAAATTGCAGAAAAGTTTATATGGCTTGAAGCAAGCACCTCGGCAATGGTATATTAAATTTGATACTTTTTATGAATGAGCATGGATATAGTCGATGTCATTCTAACCATTGTGTTTATTTTAAGAGGTTGGATGATGACAGCTACATTATTTTATGTTTATATGTTGATGATATGCTTGTAGCTGGGTCTAACATGGATCACATTAAGGGGTTGAAACAACAGTTAGCAAACTCTTTTGCTATGAAGGATTTGGGGGCAGAAAAACAAATCCTTGGTATGAAAATTTGTAGAGATAGGAAAAATAGGAAATTGTCTCTATCTCAGGCTGATTATATTGAGAAGGTGTTGCAATGTTTCTCTATGGAAAATGCCAAAGCTTTCAGCACACCTTTGCCTGGTCATTTGAAATTGACTAAGGATATGTGTCCCAAGACACCAGAAGAAGAGACTAAAATGTCTAAGGTACCTTATGCTCCAGCTATAGGGAGCTTAATGTATGCTATGGTATGTACTAGGCTAGATATTGCACACATAGTGGGAGAAATTAGCCGATATATGAGTAACCCTGGTATTGAGCATTAGAATGCAGTCAAATGGATTCTCAGATATTTGAGAGGTACATCCAGTAAGTGTTTACACTTTGGGGGTTCTACTACTACTGTACAAGGCTATGTTGACTCAAATTTGGCAGGAGATATAGATAGCAGGAGGAGTACTATAGGTTATATATTTATTGTTGGTGGGACAGCAGTGAGTTGGATTTCTTGATTACAAAAGGTGGTTGCTTTATCCACTACCAAGGTAGAGTATGTTGCTGCTATAGAGGCAGCCAAGGAGATGATATGGCTTCAATTCTTCATGGAAGAATTGGGACATCCACAAAAGGATAATTTTCTACATACAGATAGCCAAAGTTCCATTCATCTTGCAAAGAATTCTGCTTTGCACTCAAAGACAAAACACATATAGTTATGGTATCATTTCATTCAGTCAATTTTGGATGATGGGCAGTTAAGACAGGAAAAGATTCATACTGATGATAATCTAGCAGATATGCTAACAAAGGTAGTAATAAGGGAGAAGTTGAACTCATGTTCAGCTTCAGTTGGTATTCTAGATTGAACAAAATAAAGGTACAGTTGAGTCCAAGGTGGTTGGATCCAGTGGGAGCCTCATATGGGTAGCGGTATTGCTACAGGATCAGTCTCCAAGTGGGAGGTCTTTTTGTATAGTGTGGATACTGATCAGTCACCAAGTGGGAGATTGTTAGCTTGTGGTGACTGATTAGGAAATTACTATCCAGGAAAGTACTGTACACTTTTCCTCCCAACCTTACCGGGGTTTAGGGCTGGGTCGGGCCCCGAGCGGGGGTTTGGGGGCATAGCCCCTGAGGAAATTTTTTTTAAGGATGACTACTTTTTGGTTATTTGGGACGACATGTTATAACTCATTCTAACCCTAAAGCGGCAAAAAATAGTGTATAATATGGCTTAGGGTTAGGGATTTTCATATTGTATGATTCTATTACTTGTGGTAAAATTGAGCTATAAGGGATTATAGATTGTAATCAAGTTGTAATCACTGGATAATAAAATATTGGACTTGTTGTTGGTGGACGTAGCCTAGGGATTGGGTGAACCACATTAAATCTTTGTGTCCTGTGTTCTCTTCTGTGTGTTTTATTGTTTTCTGATATTGGTTATATTTGCCTATAATTGTTATTTGTGCCTTGTTAACTCTAACAAGAAACATCTCAAATCTCATAAAGATTTACAATAAAACATTTTACAGTGCATTTAATGCTTTCAAACAATTAATAAATAAAGTCAACACATTTTACATAATCTAAGAATTCAACAATGTCAGCTCCAAATCTAAATTCTCTTCAAATATAAAAATGTTGATGCTTGGTCAATACTGTGATCATCCACTCAGTCTTCATGTAGAATGCTCAGTCATTACTAGAAAAGTTTCCTCAGCTTACACTGTCTTCCTTGGCAATTTACTGATGTTCGGTCGACACTAGATTTTTGTTTGGCATACACTAACTCGGTCGACACTAACATTACTCGACTTAAACATGATTTATCCATTTTTGCTCGGTTAAGCCTACCAGTTTAGTCTTCAATCTTACTAAGATAAATAATACATTGTCTCATCATTGTGCAACATATTCAAGTACACTTTTGTAGTATCAAGATAACTCAACCTTTCCTTAGGTGCTATTGTTACCAACCTTGCCCCAATCCTTCACAACAATACAATAGATATAGTACTTTCCTAAGTAGAAATAATCTTACCAATTAAGGTTTTGACATCAATAAAAATAAAAAAATTGTTTCAATTGTAGTTTCCAACAATATCCCTCTTTGGCATTGATGGCAACACCATATGATATCACCTGAATAACACATGGATTACCAACCAATGTAAAAACTTATATGTTCATCAGAGAAAATTTGTAATATCCTTAGCTTCATTCTGATTCAAAATTTGTAAGCCTCACTTCTGTGACCGTCAGAAGTATCTGGATCTCCCTCTATCCTAATCTTTCATTTCAATTTATCATCCCTACTCTTTAGTGTCATGTGTTATTATATCATCTTAGTTTATCTCCCTCTTTGACAAAATTGCCAAAGAAGCAACATAAAACTTACATCCAACAGATGTAGATAATATCTCTCTAGCTCAGTGTTTCTCCCTCTGTCATCTTGCATATGACTAATTCATTGTCTTTGCTTCTTCTTCACAACTCTGGGCCGGTCCTAAAGTGTGACAATCTTCTGCATCAATTTGTCAAATATTCTGCTATAGCATATTTAATGCAGTGCTCCTATCTTGACTAGGCAGCCTCAGTTAGGGGAAGGACCCCTAATTGACTTCTCAGATACTCATGAGCTTCTCTAGGTAAAGATTTAGTGAATATGTTTGCTACTTGTTCCCTTGCATTCACATATTCTAGTCAAACTTCTTTATGTTGTTCTAATTCTCTCAAGTAGTGATACTTGATTGCTATGTGTTTGGTCTTAGTATGCATCACTGGATTCTTAGAAATATTGATAGCACTTGTGTTGTCATGGTAAATAACAACAGGTTCAGTGATTTCTTCTTTCATTCCTATCAACAATTTGTTTTATCCATACCAAATTTGAACAGTTTACTATAGCAACAACATACTCAGCCTCAACAATAGATTGGGAAAGGCAATTTTGTTTCTTGCTTGTCTAGGAAACTAATCTCTATCCAAGAAAGAAAGCTCCACCACTAGTACTCTTTCTATCATCTACATTTCCTACCCAATTAGCATATGTATATACTCTTAGTTCAAATTTGTCATCTTTCTTGTAATAAAGCCCATAGTCAGCAGTTCCTTTCAAATATCTCATAATTCTTTTCACAGCCATCATGTGTGTTTCCTTAGGATTGGCAGAGAATCTTGACACAATCCCAACAACTAGTGCAATATCTGGTCTACTATGTATAGCATACTACAATTTTCCAATCATGGATCTGTACAAAGTCTGGTTCACTTTTGCAGCATCATCATTCTTAGATAACTTTTGTCTAGTAACCATAGGAGTACTCATTGGTCTAGCATCTTCCATCCCAAAAGTTTTCAGTATTTCCTTAACATATTTAGACTATGTAATGAAAATTCCTTTCTTCATCTGATATACTTGTAAACCAACAAAGAATTTGATCTCACCAAACATGCTCATTTCAAATTCAGTTTGCATTTCATTTGAAAATCTTTTACACAAATCTTCTTGTCCACCAAAAATAATGTCATCAACAAAATTTTTTTCTAAAAAGATACCTTTACCTTCTTCATCTTTCATATACAGATTGCTTGTGTCATTTGTTCTTGAAAATCCAATTTGCATCAGGTAGTTATGCAACCTCTCATACCATGCTTTGGGAGCTTGTTTCAATCCATATAATGCTTTTTTCAGTTTGCATACCATGTGTCTTCTGTTTGGATCAATAAAACCTTCTAGTTGTTCTATGTAAACTTCTTCTTCTAGTATACCATTTAAAAATGCAAACTTGACAGCCATTTGATATACCTTGAAATCTTTATAAGTAGCATATGCAAGTAGAGTTCTTACTCCTTCTAGTCTAGCTATAGGGGCAAATGTCTCCCCATAATCTATTCCTTCTTCTTGTGCGTAGCCTTTGCATACCAACCTAGCTTTTTTCCTAGTGATTTCACCTTTTTCAGTCAACTTATTTCGAAACACCCACTTTGTTCCTATAACATTATTATTTTCAGGTCTTGACACCAAATTCCAAGTATCATTCTTCTCAATCTGGTCAATCTCTTCATTCATTGCTTATATCTAGTCTTCATTTTCTAATGCCTCTCTAGTTGACTTGGGTTCAAATTCACACAGTAGGCATGTTGGATCCTTAGTCTTACTTCTGGTCTCAATTCTAGTATTTTTGTCTCCAATTATCTATTCAGGCTTGTGATGTCTTCTTACATATTTTTCCAAAATAGGTTCAGCTCTTTTCTCCTCTGTTTCATTAGGTTCCCCAATAAGATTTTTAGATTCAACTTCTAAATGCTTGGCAACCTCTTCCTAATAATCAGTAGCATTGTCTTGTAGCTTGGCATGTTCTTGTTCTTTCTCAACACTATTTTCCTTATGCTTGACAACCTCTTCTTGTCACTCGACATTGCTTACCCGAGACTTGGCATCAGGTGCAAGTTTGTTACTTGCCTCTTCTTCCTCCTCAATATACACAAAAGATCTATAATCTTTTGGTTCTCTTTTTCTATCAACTTCATTTCTTTCTGCATACTCATCAATTTTTACATTCACACTTTCCACAATTTTGTTAGTGTTAGAGTTCAAACATTTATATGCCTTACTTTTTGTGGAATACCCTAGGAATATGCCTTCTTCACTTTTAGCATCAAATTTTTCATTCCTAGTGTCTTTTAATATATAGCACTTACTTTCAAAGATTCTAAAGTATTTAACACTCGGTGCATGTCCATGCCATAATTCATAGGGTGTTAGATTTGTACCTTTTATGATCTATATCTGGTTAAGAGTGTAGATGGCAGTGCTTATAGCTTCTTTCCAGTATTTCTATGCCACATTCTTTTCAATCAACAATGTCCTTGCACAATCCAAGATAGATCTGTTTCTTCTTTCTGCTATACCATTCTATGGAGGTGTTCTAGGTGTAGACATCTGTCTTTTAATTCCTCTTTCATTGCAAAACAAATTGAATTCATTTGATGTAAATTCTCCACCTCGGTAAGATCTAAGACATTTCCGGTTCCTACCTGTCTCCTTCTCAACTTTAGTAGCCAAATACCACTTAAAGAATTGAAAAGCATCAAATTTTTCTATTAGAAACATTACATGCATCATCCTGGTATGATCATCAACAAACAAGATAAAGTATCTAGCACCATAGTAACTTTGTACACCCATAGGTCCACAAAGGTCAGTATGAACCAAATCTAAAATGTTTTCAGAAGTAAAGGATTTTTGCTTAAAACTTGACTTTGTCATTTTTCCTAACTCACATTCCTTGCACATCACATTCTCAGGTTTCTTCAGTCTAGGTAGACCTCTTACTTTCTTCTTCTTACTTATCTCTCCCAGATTGTCAAAGTTAACATGACATAGCCTCTTATGCCATAACCAAATATCATCAAGTTGTGCAATCATACATGTTTCTTCAGATAGGTCAAGATAGAACAAATTACCTCTAGTCTATTCTCCACTTCCAATTAGTTCACCAATGGCATTAGATATTTTAACTTTATTGTGATGAAATTCTACTCGGTAACTAGTTCTATTGAGCTGAGAAACACTAAGTAGATTATAATTAAGACCTTCAACCCAATAAGCATTTTCAAAAGATATCTTATCAGTCAGTTTAATCAAACCTTTTCCTCTAACAAGACATGGTGCATCATTACCAAATGTTACACTTTTACCTCTATAATGATATAAAGTCTCAAACTTATCTTTGTCACCAGTCATGTGATGTGAACAACCACTGTCAATAATCCATTTATCATTCTTGTTCACATAGGAAATCAATGTAGTTTTCTCATCCTCATCAGATTCATCTTTCATTGCAACATAGACTACCTCAATTTCATAATCATCACTATCATTGTCAGTTCCTTCTTTAGAAATGTAACAAGATTTCTTACCTTTTCCTTTGTAGTCTTTGTTCCTTCGGTATCTTCTGTCATCTCTTATATCTTTGTGTTTGCTTTTTCCTTCATCATCTTTATCCTTCCTGTCAGGACATCTAGCAACTATATAACCGACTTTATTACATGCAAAACATATAATAGGGAGTTTACCTTTATACTTTTCTTTTCCTCTTCTCAGTCTTCTAGCCATAAGAGCTTCTAGATCTTCAAGTTCTTCATCAGAAGTGTCACTGTCACTTTCACTTTCACTTTTGCCTTCACTGGTGCATCTTTCTTTTTCTTTCTTAGGCTTGTTCAAAACTAATTGTGACTTGAAAGAATATTCAACATTACCAATACTACCAACAGTGAAATTATCATAGTTAGAGAGTTCAAAAGCAATCAGCTTGCCAATCAAACCTTCCAAAGTAAGCACATTTGTAGAGTTACATCTAGATTCCTAAATAGCTGAGATCTTAATAGCATATATAAGACGTAGAGTTCTTAGCACTTTTCCAATTATAGTTTCATCTTCAATAACTCCATTTTCTCCTCTAATAGCATTTACAACTTCTTTTATTTTACCACAATATTGTGCAATGTTTTCACCTTCTTGCATTCTCATTTCATCAAATTTACCTATGAGACTCTCGGCCTTAGCTTTCAGTACATATAAGTCACCACCATAGATATTTGCAAGAGTGTTCCACATCTCCTTAGAAGTTGTACAATCTTTAATGTCCTCAAATATTTGATAGCTTAGGGCAGATGCAATTTTCAGCATTGCCTAATTATGTTCTTGCTTAGCTCTCATTTCTTCAATAGTCAATGGTGCAACAAGTGAGACATAGTCATTCTCAATGTAGTACTTTACAGAATCACCAATACCATCCAGATGTAGCTTCATCAAGCTTTGCCATGTAGGGAATTTTTCCTTATTCAGCTTCGGTACCTCCTTCTTATACATCCTGATCATTTACTTCAAGTCCCTTTAAACTTGATTTCTGTAAACACCAATAAGTAACACAGCTCTGATACCAATAGTTAATATGATTTAGAACAACAGAGAGGGGGGGGTGAATCAGTTGTTCTTAGGTCCTGATGTATAAAAAAAACTTAAAACTTTACTTTAAATCAGATCTAATAACCAAAACAAACTTGGTCATCACTAATTCAATAATAGAAACATATAATATTTCAGTCCACTACCTAGCTATATCTAACTTGCAAAACAAAGAAATGTTCAAACCAAAACATTCACACAAGTGTTAACACCAAGATTTATAGTGGAAACCCAATTTGGAAAAAAACCACTTTGTAACATGCTACTATTATTTTCACTCTTCTGAAGTGAGCTCGGTTAAAAGCCAACCTTGTCAAAGGTTAAAATACACACTGTTAGGTGTGACCCGGTTAAAGGATTTCAATCACCCTATTAAAAGTGAGCCTTGTTACATGACTTACATACGCTCCATTAGAATGCAACCTTGTTCAAAGGATTTAACATATGATTGTTAGGTCAACCTCTATTAAAAGGATTTTGAATGTTACAATGGTTAGAAAGTAGCAGTAGTATTGATCTGAAAAACATACAACTCACTTTGCAAATATCAAATCCAATTCTGTACACAAATGTTGGTTTACTGACTTTGAAACTTTGTCATCTCCATCTCTAGTCTTCTCAGAACTTTTCTTCAAGCAATCACCACACTTCTCCTTCAGCCTTTTCTGCTTATATAGTCAATAAAACTTATCTTCCAGCATTTCGTTTTCACCCATGCATCAACCTTACATATTTAAATGCTTAGGTTCCCTTAATACTTTCCTCAATTAGGTTAACTCATCTTTTGTCACTCAATCTTATTCGTAGATCTTAGGGTCAGGTCAGATTCATTGAATCTACCCACATTATGTTTTTTGGCTCCTTTTCTAGAAACATTTCAAATCTCATAAAGATTTACAATGAAACATTTTACAGTGCATTTAATGCTTTCAAACAATCAATAGATAAAGTCAACACGTTTTACATAATCCAAGAATTCAACAATGTTGGCTCCAAATCTAAATTCTCTTCAAATATAAAAATGTTGATGCTCGGTCAATGCTGTGATCATCCACTTGATCTTCATGTAGAATGCTCGGTCATTACTAGAAAGTTTCCTCAACTTACACTGTCTTCCTCTGCAATTTACTGATGTTCGGTCGACACTAGATTTTTTCTTGGCATACACTAACTCGGTCGAAAATAGCATTACTCGGCTTAAACATGATTTATCCATTTTTTCTCGCTTAAGCCTACCAGTTTAGTCTTCAATCTTACTAGGATAAACAATACATTGTCTCATCATTGTGCAACATAGTCAAGTACACTTTGTAGTATCAAGATAACTCAACCTTTCCTTAGGTGCTATTGTTACCAACCTTGCCCCAATCCTTCACAAAAATACAATAGATATAGTACTTTCCTAAGTAGCAACAATCTTACCAATTAAGGTTTTAACATCAATGATAGTACAACAATTGTTTCAATTGTAGTTTCCAACACAAAACACCTTGATTAATTAAAAGAATAAATTTGACATAGGCATAGTATCCATATTTTATTAAAAGAAAACATGCTAAGGCTGGAATTCAAGATACGAATTACAAATGGTACATAATAGATTGATCTTTATATCTGGATGTATGTTTATAGGGTGGAGTGGACCTCAAGTTTTTATAGGCATTTTCTCTAGTGATCATACAAACATTATGGTTTTTCACTATTTCAGTGTGGGCTTTCTAATGTCTTATTTTTATAGGGGTTTTCATCATTGTCCCTTAAAGATGCTAGGTGACACTTATCCTTTTCCTAGTCATTTTGTCATCTTGGAGCTAGGGGTCATTTTCCTTTCCTTATTTTACCCTTTTTTTCTCTTTGCATGATGGTGTTTTCCTAATCAACAAAAGATTCTAAGTAGACATGTAGTGATTGGCATGTGAGAAAGTGGAGTCCACCTCATCATTCAAATAACATAATTTTGGCTAGCACATGTATCACAATGGAGGGTGTTTCAATGACTTCATTGTTAGAGTTGGGTAGGGGACGCATGGCATTGACACATGGTGGCAAGGAAAGGGTGCTTGAGTAGGCTTGCTATAAATGTAAGAAGGCCACAATTGAGATAGTAGGGGGAGGAAACATGCATAGGAGGAGATCACGGTCAAGGAGGAAGGCCTAGGGTTAAGGAAATCGATCATTGTGGATATAGTCTACAACTTGGCAACTCATAGGAGAACTTTTCTTGCAAGGTTGGATGCCAAAAAGTCTAGCTCTAAAAAAAGTACTTTATCCATTGGGCTCAAACTCCATTATCTTGCACTTTAGTATCT